>JASDQU010104267.1:108085-129884 GCA_032191745.1 Picea mariana
GGTATTTAATGCTTCTAGATATTTTTGTATGCAATATAATTTACATAGTCAATAAACATTCAATTAAATAGTTAATAATCTAGTTTAATAATTAATACATTAATTAATTGTACTAGTGTACATGTGTAGGGTATGTGTGCGTAGCTAGCGGACACATATCTCATGCATGTGCTAACGATAAACAACCACTGCCTCTAGTGCATAAATCTTATATGATCACACCAAGACATGTAGGACATTAGATCAAGTAATGCATCATTTAATAATCTTAACGAAAAAAAATTACACCAATTCATCAGTAACTCATTATCACACTTAAAATATCAATAGGAAATCAAAAGAGGGTTTTAAACATGGTAGGAACCAAGTGATTAAAAAATAGTGGTATCTCTAATCCCCAATCAGTATTCTCAACTAACATCGAAGCATCCATCCTTCCTAACCTACTTCCATATTCCATCATATCCTTTCCTCTGTTGGACTAAGATGGAGCATCAACTATATTGACCTAACTCCAGATGGAACCCGTAAGTGGAAGTGTCATACATCTCGACCAAGCTTCCCTAGTAGGAAACTAACAATTTCCATCACACGTCTAGGGGAGCGTGACTTCACACAACCCTCCCACAACTCTAGGTTTCGGAGGATAAATGGTGGGAAATACCTCCACCCCTCCTTATAGAACTCGGGTCAACATCCTGCATCAAGCCATATTGTGCAACTATTGTTCTTAGAGTCATGTCATCAAACAACCACTATGGGCAAGTTGTGCATCCTGTCAAAACCACACTTACTACAGATCATAGTAATATTTCAAATCATAAATTAAATAATAAGTATGACTTATAACATACGTTATCTTCTTGATGTCTACGACATCCAAATTACATTAGCACTATAGTTGTTTGGCTATCACATAAATCATCAACCTGTAGGTTAGTTCATCATTAACTCATATCCATGCATATACATCATAATTTCATATCACGATCCATATCTATATTGGTGTTCAATTAAGAAATGTATGTTTATTTATATCATTCCTTGTATCTGTTATGCATTCACGACATAACTTGAACTGGTAGATCCATGTACCAAAATTCCATATTTAAATTTGCATGTTTGAACAATTCTCATAACTATCATAATTATGAACGTATAACAATAAAAATAGAATTATCCAGCACATAAATAGGTCCAGATATACACATCTCAAATGTTTATATCAATCTAACTAAGTCCAAATAATGACTAAGCAATCAATTACTAATATGAGTAAAACCAAAGTTGTAATTGTCTAAGGTCAAAATATGGGGTGTTACAGTCTTTCACACTGATATGCAGATCTATCTATGATGTAGTGCTTAAATGTATGCTTCTGATGCATATGGTTTTACTGCTAATGGATAAACTGATTACATACCAAATTAGCTTCCTACCACTTCTCTTATCGCTATTGCCCATCCAATCTATCACTTACCTTTGCTTCTCCAACGACTGGTACTGCTTCCATAAACAAGAAACTATCATGTGATACAAGAATAAACAACAGTCTATTTTTCAAGCATGGGAGATAGAAGCCAAGCCTAATACAAGAAATGGAACTTGAATTGCACCATTGATAACATATGAGAACATGAATAATTGTGTGTTTCTTCTTTCGATTGACACAAGGATGCTAGGTGTGTGTGGGATCTTCTTCTTTGATAAAAAGAAGACACAATGTGTACCTTATTAGTTGCACCTCTAATTGCTAACGTGTGTCATTGGATGGTCTGATTGATTCCTTGAGCAAATCTAAACTGAAATCCATCACTTCCTCTAGAAAGCGATAATGTGGTCACGCCAGTACTAGGCAATAGTTTCAAAACAATTGAGGGAGGTCTACCACAACATTCACAGTTGCACGCAATTACTTCCCCAATTTGATGGACTTTATTCTTGAGGCAAGTTCGTAACATGGGATCATTCTGTGACCCATGCCCCAACAACACTTTGGCATAGCTATTGATATGGAAATTAATGAGAATGCTCAACAGAACATTCTCATTTCCACACAATTTCTCCTCCAATTTGATGGACATTATTCTTGAGGTAGGATTGGAACATGCGTGCATTATGTGACCCATGCATAACAACACTCTGATATAGCTATATGTATGACAGTTAATGAGAATGCTTAACAATTTCCAATGATTATCTCCCTTCTAGCTGATGCGGCCAACGTTGTTGTTGATGTTACTTTTGCTTGGTGATTTGTCATATACCAATTACAAGCAACCTCTACGGGACTCCTCATAAAACCAAAAGGGCGACTAAGGTGGGTTTCAGTAGCTACACCCTGACCAACAAAGACATAGGCCATCAATCAGTTTGCATTTGCATATCCAAATTCAATTGCAGTGTCCCCGGTAATGGATGGAGCAACAGATCTAAATCCTGTGCTAGAACCAGTAACAGGACTCTCCATGTTGGCTATGGCATTCGAGCCCAGCTAACGTTGATGTTGGAAACTTGGCATGGAATTTAGGTCATATGTTTCCATGCTCGTCCGTCGGAGCATGTTTTCCATGTACTTTCCATGCAAGGATTGGGCACCTTTGATTGCCACAACGTGGAAGGACTGGGCACCGTTAGATGGACATGTGTCCACCCATGCCAAGTCGTTGAGTAGTTTTACTCGTGGACCTTGGTTTATAATTTGTCTTTTGTTTCATTATCAACCAATGAAATTTTCACCAAACTTTTCTTTTAAATTTTCTTTCAATTATAAAGAATTTCAAAATCCACCATGTGTTCCATCCCACAAAAAAAATCATATGAATCCTTAGTTGCAAAACCCACATTCCTAAACCTTTAAGTATCCTTTACCACTAATATAATATTGCATAAGATAACACAGTAATCTCAATAGATTAATCTTTTTATTTTTGTTCAATACAAAATTTACTAGTAAATATATCATCCTGCACCAACAAAATTAGAAGGTATAAAACAACAATTTCACTTTTATGTGCATAGTATAAATTAGGAGGATCAATATTATAAATTATACACATAATCATATGATTTATGAGATTATGACCGATTCTAAGCCTTTGCTTACTTTTTTCCCATGACTATGTGTTCAAGGAAAGGCCTATGCCATTCATTTTTACCTGAAATGAACCTAGCTCTTGTCTTTCTCATAGCCAATGGACAAACATCCAATCCTTGTAAATACCCAAAAGAATGCATATCTGATTTATTTATATATAATTTCTCTACATATACAAATGTATTCATTTGATAACAAGCAAAGTAGTGATAATATGAGGTGATGATATAGACCTTCATTAAGCTAGAGAACCAAAATATTTTTATAAGGTTGTTTCTCTACTTCAAAAAACCAAATAAAATAGAGCTTTTCCATTGGAGTCATTCACAATTATATAACTCGCATAATAAGTGACTTTATTTGGGTTCACCAGGAAGATTATTCACTATGTCATTCCTAAGTAGTTGGGCCATCCTTGTAGTTGTTCTAATCTCCATTAATAATCACCATGAGCGGCAAAAAAATGCATATATTTATTAATGTATCATAATGGTCTATATATACTCTTATACTTCTTCCCATTGTATTAATTTTATAGTCATTCAAAGAGAAATAAATTCCATTAAAATGGAATTGTGAATCAAAGAGATCAAAACACAAAGAAAATGAATGTATCATAATTTTTAACATGTATAGCCTAAGAAGAATAATACATAAGTTCTTTGTTTTGATGAAATTTAGAAACATAATAATAGTCATACCTAGAATTTTAATTTATGTGCATACTTGAAGACCATGGGACAAAGAGAGTAAACATGGAGGCCATGTCATTGACAAAACACACAAAGGCATATAAATATCAAGTTAAGTAAACCTGCTCCAATTTTAAACAATCCAAATATATTTCATGAGCTTGTCCATGTGGAAGAGTTCATTTGTTGACTCCATGCGACATAGAACTCCAAGCCAAGCACGGGTATAAGAGAGGTGTACTTAATTGCCACCATAATTTGCATAGTAGTGGAAGAAACCTATAGATCATGTTAGCTTAGCATAATAGTATGTTATCAAGAGATGAAGTACAAAGAATGGGTTGGGTGGAAAGGAGAAATATTTTTAGGTGAATCTACCAATTGTTCCATTGGCTAGATCAATTGTTTCATTTTCTAATCCATACTAGTAAATAATGTAACAGGGAAAGTACCAAAACATGTATTACATGTTTTGCAATCCCTTGTAGCATTACGATGCTTTGGTGACCTAATTGGTTGAGCCATGTCTAACCAAATTTAAAACATGCAAAAGTAGGAGAAGTACACAAGTGAAGTGTTATGATGGAACTGAAAACAACCACATCCTGAGCACGAGATAGAGACATGTAGTGTCATTATGACAGAATGAAAGGAAATTACTTATTAAAGACAATGCAAAGGTAAGCAATGTCAGATGCAAAAAATGAAAAGTAGATCAACAATATAAAGGTCGAACAACATGCCTCCTAAAAACTTGGGTTTGTTTAAACCAAAAAATTTATATTTGTATTAAAATAAGGATACAGTTGAATTGTCCAATACGACAATACAAAATTTATATAGAAGAATTATCTTGAGCATTACAAAATTTCTCAAAAATTCAACACTACTATATATTGTCTATAACATCCTTACGGTTCTAGAACTACCACTAACTATTCAACAGGTATAATGCCACAAAAACTACCTTAACAATAATACAACTTCACAAAAAAATTCAATATCCAAAATTTAAAAGGGTTCATGCCCATTGAAGCGATTCTAGATTGCTACCAACCTTGGATGACTAGATGATAGAGGACTACTTCATTGCTTGAGCTACTTCCTATTCCACTATATCTTCCTCCTTTCCCATCAAATTGTCCACCCAGATATCCCATGAGAAGGGTTAGAGGAACCATTGAATTAGTAACCTCAACAATAGACCTTTTATCCATTTCCAACTTCATAATTCTTTTGTGTATCATCCCCATTCTCTCTTCCATTTCTTCAAGCCTCTAGGAATTATTTTAAATAAATTACTTTGTTTTGATTCGTGTTCCTAGTCTTCTTCTCTAATGATAAGCATGTTCTTATTTTCTAATGATAAGCATGAGATATTGTTGTTAACTACAACATGAGTATGGAAGCCTTCCTTGAATAAAGATTGTTTCTCGATCTCTATAGTATGAAGTGAGGGTTTGTTTATCAAACTACCAGTTTTTGGTTCTGAAATTTTACTGCCTGGTGAACAATCTCATTTTTGGCATTTTTATTTTAAATAAAGGAAATAACCAAAGAATTGGGATCAATAACCTAGGATCTCTTGCTAGAACGGTTGTTGTTGCTATGAGAATAGAAAAGCATTGAAATTGAAATTGTAGAGTTGTCAACTAGCGATGTACTCCAAAGGCCATCCCATAATTTAACAATGAAAACCTACCATAAATAATTGAAGCTATTTTGGCTGGTTTGTACACAACATATTTCAAATTACTAAGGCAGGGACTTGAAGCTTTGCTTCAATTGATCTTGTTCTTCTTTAAAACTAACCAATACATGCATAACGGGATGAAAAATACTTTGAAACTACACTCATTCGGATGAATAAATAAATAAAATAACCAAATTAAAGTTAGATGCAATGATATCACATTATCCATAATGAAATATCCTGCCTACAATGAACCTATTTGCTCAATATTAATAATCTTAGGACTAATGTGTTTGATGCAAAGTGCCTAAGATTGGCTCAAAATATTTTATAAGACATTCAACAATGTTATCGATTTTTTATTAATGATAATAAGTGGGTTTTTAGTCTTGCAAATGAACTTGATCATATCACGAGTGGTGTTCATTTCCAACATTTTTTTCTTAATCATTTCCTCATTTCCAACATTTGTTTCTTAATCATTTCCTCATTTCCAACATTTGTTTCTTAATCACTTCTTGTACACATATAGAAGGTTGGGCATTAAATTCCACATGACTTTGTATAACTCACACAAAAATGGTGCCCATTCATGGTGATTTATATGTGTTCATATCCATTATACTTATTACAACTCACCTAGGGTTAACTAACTATTGCTCATGGGGGCCTACTAGTAGAGGATCAAGCGATCTTGTGAAGAGTAGGAGCATGCAAGCAACTGGGCCTATGTTATTTTAATTAGGGCATGTACTAAGAGTTAGTCAACTTGTAATGTACGTTTAGTACCAACATCAAAACATGTAGGTTTATTGGTCTAATAAAACAAGGATGGCAATATAATGTAAAATTTCTCTACAATGCAAAATCATTCTCAAAACCCTTCCTCTATGAATTCAATGACAATGTTTGGCATTATTTCAAACTTTAAATGCAATATCTACATAATGAAGAATTCCACCAAGGGACTATATTATGTTTTCACCATTATATTCGCTAGTGGGTTTAAAGACAAAGATTCCAACTCTCTTTATGAGAGATTTCGTCAACATTGAGTAAACATGTCCTCTGCTTACAATTGGATGAACTAATAAAACTAGTTTTCATTTGAATAATTGGATTTTCACATGTGGTTATCATGAATTGATAATACATATTATAAGGGACAACTAAATATCATAGATCACACACTTAGCTTAGTGGCTTAGCTTGAGTAGTTTAATTATGTGAATTACAACCGGGAGGTTGTGGGGTCAATTCCTTGCAATAGCTTCCTTTGTAAATATTGCAGGGCTCAATCGATGTCCTTGTCAATTTAGGTTGTCAAAACTGCAACCAATCGGTTTACCCTAGGTACCATCTTTGGAATGAGGGGAAGTGCTTGATGGGTTTCCCAAAATGTGCATTTCATCGGAAAAAAATAAAAAAATAAAAAATAAAATAAAATAATAAAAAATAAATAAATAAAAGAAATAAATAAATCGTAAATCACACTTTAAAACTACAACAACTTCAATGAGTCCATTGAATGTATATAAAGCATGCTACAACCACCATAAACAATTCAAATGTGAGGATTTAATCCATGAGTTGTTTAATTGTTCTACGTTTTGGTCCTTTTTTGTCGAAATCCAACAACATAAACCTACATAAAAATACAATTTGTTGTTGTTTGAATTGCATTTTTGAATGCAGAAATGGATTCAGCGTGTTGAAAAACTCCTAGCGCACTCAAATTATACAAAATTAACCACTCAAATTTGCAGATCCAACAATTTCTTGCCATATTTTGGACAAAATTAAACATAAAATATCCTTGAAAAAAAACAAAACGTAGAACAATTAGACTACAACTTTAATCCACACTACAATTATAAATTATAAATCGAACGATTTAATTTCCAAAACCATGTAATCAATCTAATATCCCTACAAGCCATCAATTGTGCCGATAAAACAAATTCCAAATGGCTTCTAAGACCATTTGACAATTTGTGATTTCTAATTGGGGAATTTCGTTAAACACTTGGCAGCCATCCTTAAACAAAGTGAAAATAAGCAAACTCTCCCACTTATAACATTCGTTTTACTTGGATAAAATAGTTGGCTCTTCTTAAGAACTCTATAGTTTGCTAAAATGTTGAGAAATTCATGCCCGTTTAAATTGTATACTCCCACGCACCAAACAAAAAAGATTATAATCACAGTTATAATGGATGTCCATACAATCAAAGTTCTAGTTAATGGGTGGCCAATTCGTTTTACATAAACCATCCATCAAAATTAATGCAAACACTTTCCAATCTATTTTGTTGGACGTTAACTACCATCACAAGAATCAAACATATAAAACAATGCATAGTTTAGTTCATAAATGGGCATCATGTTTTCTCTACAAAAGGTTTTAAACTAAGTAGAGATCAAAGGGGAAAAGAGCACTTACAGCCAACCACCTCTAATCCTTCAAAATGGTTTTCCAATTCTCAATTTTAAAAGGTTATGGACAACAATTTGGTCACCCAATTACACACCAAATTCAAATTCAACCATGGATGAAACACATAGAAATAATTTTAACAATGCTTGCATTCCATTGTTCAATTTGATTTCAATACAGACATGATAATTAAGATTAGTATGGCATATTTCTTCAAATCGCATTGCCCACATAGTTCTCTCATAAATTACTAAAGCCCAATGTGGGCATTAAACATCAAGTACAATGAATTCCTCTCCTAGTGGAAACTAGGATGAAATAGAAACTCATAAACTGAGTAAATATTTTCCATAAATTAGTGTATAAGTAAGGAAATCAAATTGCTTCCCACTTTGATTTACTCTTATAACAAATGCAATGCCAAAATTAACAAGAATTCTGGGTTTCAAATTGTCTTTTAAAAAAACAAATGCATGGCCAACAATAATGCCATCAAGAATAATGGTTTGGAAATGAAATTACCACACACAAATAGTCTCTTATAGACCCATGTTTTGGCATCTACATCAACATTTTGACAATTAAAATACCAAAAAAAATCATGCCCATAAGAGCCACATTTGTGCCAATCAATAACAACATATACAAAAAACTTCATAGCATTTTCACGGAATCCAAATAACTTTATATTCACAAAAATTAAATAATTATTCCATAACAAGAAGGAGATGAATAACTTATCTCATTCACAAGTTGAGTTCCCAAGGCAATCGATTGGGTATGAGCAATTTTTTTCCCAACCATAAGCAATCCTCTGTGGATGCCACCTCTTCATTGGGATATGAGACCACCAAGGTAAAGGAGATGAGTTCAAGACTCCCAAGTCATTCTTTCCATTACCAAAAGCTTCCAAGATCAACCAAGAAAGCCATTGTGGAGATCTTTAATCAATCTTTCATTTAGACCAACTTTGACACTCACTCCACTAGCCCATACAACAGAGGTAGACACTCTCTTATCTACTCTCCACTACCTCATGGATGTTGATGCATGGTAGCATCGAATAGATATTTTTGCACGGGTCTATGTGTCTAGAAGTGTGGAAATTGTCCAAATCCTTCTATCCTTGATTTTATTTTAATTAAAGTAATTATTAAAGTAAAGTGTTTTTATTAGTGAGTTGAGTTTTATTTAATAAAATCCTTTAATTAGCATTAGTGAATTAAATAACAATCGTTGATCTCAAGTGAGGTGAGAAGTATTCTCAATTGTCGCTCACTTTGGAGATTAGGGTTAGTTCGTAGCTCAATATTATAAAAGTGAGGCTAGCGTAAAGGAGAAGATACTTTTACACAAAGATAGCAAAGAAGGACTTTTTCTAGTGTGGAGTCATTCGATAGTGTCGAAGCAAAGAAGGAATTTTGCTTACACGTGGTAGATTGTATGAGTGACGATATCTCATTGATTGGGTGAAGAGAATTTCATCCATGTGTTGATGCAGAGAGAGTCGGATCATGAAGGAATGTGATTCAAATAGATCTCAGATAGGTGGAGAAGGAATTCCATCTAAAGATCTAGGCCAAAGGAAGAGAGAGTAGTCATATGACATAAGGACAACATGTCACGGACAGTGTAGGTATTCTGGTACAGGTTGTGCAGAACAACACAATATTAGGGTGAAAGTCGTGTTGTTATCGTATTGAATCGTACAATAGGTTTGGTAGCAGATTAGCTAGTCAGGTGCATATGTACTTTGTCTCTTTTCTATTTGGGCCACTTTCCTAGTAAGGGAGCCCTTATAAGCTTTGAAGTTATTTGAATGATAAGCTTAGTTGATGGGCAAAATATATTTTTGTCTTGTGCATGAAATTTTTGGTTTCCTTATTTATGCTTCAGCTGTAATGTTTAGTTGATAACTCAGTTGTTCTTTTATTTAATAAATGATTTATTTGGAATTAACTCTCAAGTGTTGCGTTGAGGGAAATTTCAACAAGGGATATTATTCCTCTATGTGCTCTTCAATATGTGTAGCAAGAGCCCAAATTACTATCTACTTTCAGATTTGATCTCTAGTAGAATTTTGATTCTTGGACAACGGATATTGATTCTTGACAATCCAAAAGATCAACAATATATAGGGATTTAAGAGGATGTCTTTCTTCTCAATATTGGTCCCTATTGTCACATAGTATATATTTGTCCATATCTTCATGGATCGTACAAGAGCTGGGCTAGTTTTTCGTCATGAAGACACACATTTTCTCTTTCAAAAGTCTATTATTCTCAAGCTCCTCTCTCCTAATATAAATTTCCTCTTTTTGCATGAATGACTGGTGAGAGTGGAGAGTCCCCTCTCCACCACACCTTTCTTGATTCCATGAAAGTAGGAGTTGGTTACTTCAAAGTAGGAGGTAATTTATTGAATGTAGGGGATGTCAATTTTCACATGCAACTCTATGCAACTAATTTCAAATCGAAAAATTACTTCCAAGTGACCAAACAGTAAACCCTAGTTGTTATCACTGAACAATTTTACACTAAGATTATTGACGAAAATTACAGCAACGGAAAACAACAAGATCAAAGATAAATCATCCACACACTTGAGACACAAAAATTGTTGTTTTGTAAATTGTCGAATTCGGAAATTTTTGAAGGAAAAATTAGCCTTCCTAGCTTACACAATTTCATAAAAAATACGAGGGCAAACTTGTCCTCTGAAAACCTAAAATCAACAAACTTTACCTGGGACGGACAAATTCCAATTTGCAACCTGTTGCAGACCACATGTACGACATGTTGATGTCAACACTATGAACCTACAAAACTACCTATAAAATTCATGTGTGTAGCCTCACATGTGCGGCCTATTCTTTTTTGTTGTACAACAGTCACACATGTGACTGTATGCACTTTTATGTACCGCACATGCAGTCTATCCATACTATTCTCCCACACGTGTAGATGTCTCTTCACACGTGCGGCTCCTCTAGCTCTTCACATGTGCAGCCCTACTCCTCCTTTCTCCTCACATGTGTGGGACCTTCCTTGGATGAAGCACAATCCTTCCTTGTTTGAAGCAGAAGCCTACCTTGGTTGAAAACATAAACAAAAATATCCAAGAACCCTAGGCCAGATTTCCAAAATTGCATAATTTCCCTTGCTGAAATTTCCAAGCTCTTAGAAAAAGTTCACACTCACTTATGCTAACTCCATAATGACACAATGAGATTTGTCACAATCTCTTCTCTCCTTATATATGAATCTAATGAGTGAGTTTAGGAACCCCTTCTAAACTCAACATTAAATTAGAATATTGTATTCCTCTTTGTGGGTGTGACACCCCAACACAAGCCCACAAAGGCCATCACTAAGCCCATGAAGCCCTAGCTTCATCCAAAGGGTATTTTCACTGAAACAAAGGTTTAATATGGTGCCAACAAATATTCCCACATGCCTGGCTCCATGGTCTCTAGTGGGAATACCTACCGAAGCTACAAAATTTTAAACACCCCCTCTTAGCGAGGGAGGCATTCCATCCTCCAACATCTGAATGTACCTCTGTCTCCCACACTGGAAGTATCTCTGCCTCCTGTATTGGATCTTCTACCACAACTACACTCAAATCCTCCTAAATATATTCTCCCTCTGTTACCGAAGAAAATATTTCTCTCCAATCCTCCTGATTAGCTACCTCCTTTGTCACGAAAACAAGACCTGTTGAAAAGCATGGATCCTCCTGGGAAGAGATGTGGCTCCTAGAAGCCTCCTACTTGGCCTCCTCAACCCATGACACCTTCTTGTTGGTCATTGAAGATGTCTCTCTCCCACCTAAACCTGAGGGGGAACTCCCTCTGACTATTTGAATCTCTCCCTGATCCCACTAAATCCCTTTGAGATCGGGCTCCCTCTAAGTCTGCATGCTCCCTCCAAAGTCTGACTTCTTCTTAAAAATATTGGGAGGTTTCTCTTCCCCACTGAATCATGAGGTTTGACTCCCTCTCATTCTTTATAACCACCAGATCCACCTGCTCCCTCTGAACCTGTATATCCTGTAGAGCTCTATGGTCCCTGTACTCTGTCAATCTGCTACTGCTGGCAATAGCTCATATAGGTTGGCCCTTCAACATGTACATGTTGCTCTCTCTAACTCTAAGAACCATTGTTAATCTGAAGCTAGATCCTCTAAGAACAAATAACACATGTCCATCCCGAAACAATATATGGTAGCCCTTCTTATCAATCTTTGAGACTGAGAACACACTCCTCATGAATTTTGGCACCCATAACACATTAGTTACCCTCAACATCTCTCTTGACTCCAACTAAAATCGTATTGTCCTAGTTCCATCTACTGTATGCCTAGTCCCCATGCCAAACTCAACACGCATATATGAGTTAGTCTTTGTGATACTCTCAAACAACTCTCGTGCACCTGTCATATGGTAAGAGGCTCCGCTATCCACCAACCAAGCACCATCACATGAGACTATACCAGAAAGAGCAGAAACCAATAAGAACTACCTCTGGAGTCTATCTGCAACCTCATCAACCTATGTTGTTGATGCTTGTTGCCTCCTTCCCCCTTTCTTCTGTAGTGGACATTGTGAAGCATAATGGCCATAATCATGAAAATCAAAGCACTTGACCTTGATAAGATCATTCTTCCTCCCAGGCTCTGGGGATACCTCTCGCTTTAGAGAACCTCATCCTCTACTCTTCTTGGTACAGGAAGCAAGAGCCTGATTCTCATCACTGTTTTCTTTCTACAAGCTATTCCTAGACTCTAATTGAGTCTTCTCCTAGATACAATCAGTCCATAGTCTATCAAATCTTGGCAACTACTCACGTGCACAAATGGCTCCCAAGATCCGAGGAAACCTCTCGATGCTACATTCACCAACTCAACATCCTCAACCGTTTCATTAATGGTTGCAAGATGATATTGAATATGAGTAATATTCATAAGGTAGTTCACAACCATGTCCTCATTGGACATCTTAAAAACTTGAAGTTGGTGCTTCAAATGTTACTTCATGATTGTATTCCCGTTTTGGTATAGACCCACCAAAGCATCATACATTTCCTTGGCATTTTTCTTCTAAAAAATGTGAGGAATCAGGTGATCCTTCACGGATTTTAGCAACACCCGCTTGGCCTTCACTTTCTTCTTTTTATGAGCTGCTAATTCCTACATATTAGTAGGACTTGCAGCCACAACCTCAACATATTCTTTGAGATCATTCTCCTCCAACATAAGAATAACCCTGGCCTTCCAAGCCGAGAAGTTTGATGCCCCTTCCAACATGTCTTCAATCTTCAAAGTGTTCACCATTGTGACCTGCCCAGAACAAGAAAACAAATCTGATACAACAGTTATATTGTACCTCCAACTGCAACAATAAGTGTGTTTCAAGAGATGACTCCCTCTCTTCCTTCAAAGCCTCAGCTCTAATCCCATGTCAATTTTCACATGCAACTCTATGCAACTAATTTTAGATCAGAAAATTACTTCCAAGTGACCAAACAATAAACCCTAGTTGTTATCAGTGAACAATTTTACACTGAAATTATTGATGAAAATTACAACGGCGGAAAACAACAAGATAAAAGATATATCATCCACACACTTGAGACACAAATTTTTATGTTCTGTAAATTGTCAAATTCAGAAATATCCGAAGGCAAAATTAGCCTTCCCAGCTTACACAATTTCACCAAAACTTTGAGGGAATTTTTCCTATGAAAACCAAAAATAAGAACACTTGGGATAAATTCCAATTTACATCCTGCTGCAGACCACCTCTATGACCTACTGGCATTAGTCATACTCACCTGCACAATTACCCAAAAAATTCAAACGTGTGGCCTATCCTTTTCTTCTATACGACAGTCACACGTGTGACTATACAGATTGTTCCATACAACACGTATGGTTTGTCTGTATTGTTTTCCCACACGTGTGAGTTGTCTCTTCACATGTGCGGCTCCTCTCACACGTGTGGCTCCTCTAGATCTTCACACATGCGTTCTTGCTCCTCCTTTATCCTCACATGTGTGGGGTCTTTCTTGGCTGAAGTTGAAGCCTTCCTTGGCTAAAAATAGAAACATAAATCTCCAAGAACCCTAGGCCAGATTGCCATAATTGTAGAATTTCCCTTGCTGAAATATCCAAGCTCCTATCAATTGTGCACACTCACTTGTGTTAACTCCATAATGACACAGTGAGATTTGTAACAATCTCTCCTCTCCTTATATAGGAGTCTAATGAGTGAGTTTAGGAACCCCTTCTAAACTCAACATTAAACTGGAATATTTTATTCCTCTTTGTTGGTGTGACACCCCAACACAAGCCCACAAAGCCTGTCACCAAGCCCATCACCAGGCCCATGAAGCCCTAGCTTCATCCCAAGGGTGTTTTCACTAAAATGAAGGTGTAATTTGGTGCCAACGAAGATTCCCACATGCCTGACATAGTGGACCCTAGTGGGAATACCTCTCGAAGCTACAAATGCTTCAACTGGGGATAATTACTTGAGGTAATTAAATCTTCCACTTTTACATTTCCCTTTCATTTAACTAGTCTCCTACTCTAATTGGCATAAACATTAGGAAGAAGTGAGGGAATAGGTTAATCACATAAAATTTTGGATATGGATATGGTAAGGTTATTAGACATCGGTGGATCCACTTGGACCCCCTTACCGTTCCCCTCTGGTGGACTCATAGTCCCTTTAGTGCTATCCCTCAATCAACCTTTGAACCTTTATTAATTTCAAAATGATAAACAAGCTTTCTATATTACCATGGAAAATCCATTGTATGGCATGTAGAAAACAAATAATGATAAGTGCATGTTTACATCACTTACAATATATACATAATTAGATCCAAGACATCCAAAGGGTTGAAACTGAGATATTACGCAGATTCCCATAACTTCAACATCTCTCAAGGGAATGCGACCATTCTAAATTATGTATATCAAATAATTGTGGTGCTTATTATAGGACATACATCCTCGTGTGTGTGTGTGTGTGTGTGTGTGTGTGTGTGTGTAAAAATGTAGGCAACTTGGATGGCACAAATGGGGGTAGAGCCCACTGGTCAACTGAACAAGAAGAGGGGCATGAACCTAGTTGTTCATGCCCACATGAAAATCAATCATCTATGATNTGTGTGTGTGTGTGTGTGTGTGTGTGTGTGTGTGTGTGTGTGTGTGTGTGTGTGTGTGTGTGTGTGTGTGTGTGTGTGTGTGTGTGTGTGTGTGTGTAAAAATGTAGGCAACTTGGATGGCACAAATGGGGGTAGAGCCCACTGGTCAACTGAACAAGAAGAGGGGCATGAACCTAGTTGTTCATGCCCACATGAAAATCAATCATCTATGATGGACGATCATGGTTGGACCACTGCTCCACACGTCATTGATGTTTACCTATTTAGACACTCATGTTGGTGGAGGGTATGGAGAGGGTAGAGAGCTACACTTTATATTAGCATGAGTCTATGACCAGTGGAATATGTTCATTTAGAGACAACATGAAGGATTAACTTACAACTCTTTGTTATAGGCTTAGGCTTGGGAGTGGTCCCAACCCCTCAAGGAACTAGGTCTTGCACAAATAGGAATCAACAAGGCATATATTAACATATGGGATTCACGTAGGCCCCACCTATGGGTGGAGGGGAGAGTATCTAACACACGGTAGAGGTACACACGTATTAAATTATATGGTAGCCATATGAGGATATGGCTTCGATACAACTAGGAAAGTGGTAGTTCACTTAGCACCTTGAGACTAGGAAAGATTAAGGAATATTTAACTCACAACCTCATAAATAGCAAACCCAAACATATTTGGGTTTTCATGGACTTGTAATGAAGTATCCCAAGTAACTGTGAATCCAATTAGGGGCTTGCACCTCAAACGAGCCCATAGAGTAAGGGAATTCTCCAAATGAGTTCCCCAAAGGATTGAAGTGAACCAAAATGATAACCAAGGGCCAAAGAAGGAGAGTGAAATGTGATAAAGGACCCTACCTAAGCACTAAACATCGCTAAGAGGTCGCATATCTAAGATAAGGTAAAGGGGACTTAAGGAAGGTGATTCAACATAGAAGGAAGGTAGATAAATATTGATGTCATCACAAGACAATCATGCATGAACATGACACATAAGTAGGTAACAATGTGACATTCCTAATGTGTAGGCATATGTGAGTGCTAAAGTGAAAAATCCCCATACTATAGGGTTGGGTAGAGTTTTGAAAAAGTTTGTGGAATGTACACTCTCCTATTAATGTGAGTCATCTAGAGTTTCAGTCCCTTAAATAAATTCTCTATATATTTAATTGTTCAGAAATCTACATCCTTAGAGTCCCTTTGAACTCCAATCCCCCTTCAGATCTTAAAAGGAACCCAACTAATAAATAATCCATATTCAAGAATATTAAGAAATCATCCTCAAAAGTAATTAGGGCAAATTAGATTCATTGTTCGTTGTCAAAATACACAATAGAAACACATACATAATGTCACAAATTCGAAAACTAAAAACTAAAATTGAAATTAATGCAATAACAAATTGCTTTTATTCATCAATTTGTAGTGCAATGCCCTCGAGCCCTATTACAATCATAAAGATCTATCTTTGTTGTATTCTACTCTTTAACAATATGTGTCAAAACCCTAAATGTAAGCTTGAACAGTTAGAAAAGAAAGTGTGACAAGTCATCATCTATGACACATCACCAAGTACGCTTAAAATGCATGCCAAGTGTTCAAAATCCTCAATGTTTTTTCAAAAGTTGAACTCTATGTGAAAAACAAAGTATCAACATCAAGCTAACATAGATTTCGTAAAATGCATTCCAAAATTCGTTGAAGTACTTTAGATAATTGAATACATAATTTACTTGGCTATGGGGGGAAAACATCAAATACACAATTCATTGTTTGATATGTCACTTTGCCACCAATGCCAAAATGCTCAAATGTGAAGTGACATAACTGCCAAAGAAAAACATATGCAGTTTTTTGGTCTCACATTAATAACCCACAACATTTTAATTTTTTTTCAATCACTCAATAACCTGCCCCACTCGTCTCACTTGCAGAGCGCAAGATTTCAACCATCTTCTAGTATATATACACCAACACACTACTATACGGTCAATACATTTCTTTCCCTTTGTTGGAATACTCATTTTTCATGTTGTAACAATTAATACAATCCTTTTCCTTTTACTGGAATCCTCCTTTTTTTCACGTTGTAATAGAGTCGGGGTTGGGGTGGGGGGAGTTAATATGAAAAACATGTTTATGTTTTGCAATTAACTCCCCCACCCCAAACCTTGTAAAATGAATCCTCTTTTTTTTTCCACGTCGTAACAGGGCAGCGGTGGGGGGAGTTAATATGCAAACTCCCCCCATCCCCACCCTCATATGAGGGAGAGGGTGGGGGGAGTTAATATGAAAAACATATTTATCAATATTAACTCCCCCCATCCCTGGCCTCATATGAGAGTGGGGGTGGGGGGAGTTAATATTAATAAAAATGTTTTGCATATTAACTCCCCCCACCCCCACCCTCATATGAGGGTGGGGATGGGGGAGTTTGGATGGTGGGGGTGGAGGGAGTTAATATTAATAAATATGTTTTGCATATTAACTCCCCCCACCCCCCACCCTCGTATGAGGGTGGGGATGGGAGGAGTTTTGGAGGGTGGTAGAGGGGGGAGTTAATATTAGTAAATATGGTTCGCATATTAACCCCCCGGCACCCCCACCATCGAGGGTGGGGGCGGGGGGAGTTAATATTAATAAATATGTTTTGCATATTAACCCCCCCGGCACCCCCACCCTCATATTAATGTGGGGGTAGTTAATATGCAAAACATATTTAATAAATATGTTTTGCATTTTAACTCCCCCAAACTCCCATCCTTGTAATAGTCAATATAATGCATTCACATTATAACAATCAACAAAATATGTTTTTCACACAGTGGGAAAACCTATCCTAACTCAAGTCAACCAACAGTAGGGATAATCATCACTAACTGAAATCCTAGTCCTATCTCTTAGCTGTAATACTCTTTTTTCATGTTTTTATTTATATACCAATGCTACAAAATCAAAGATTATAGTAGAGATATAAAGTGTTGACATCAAAAGGAGTTGCAAGGTTATAAATTGCATGTTTCTTTTTAATAGACCAACACTGCAAAATCATAGACTACATAAATCAAAACATAATTTCTCCCTCAAACCATATAAACACTGAAAATGTTTAAACTTTCTATTTGAGTATGGTTATGGTTAAATAGGGAGTCTGCATTTCATAGTTTGTTAAACCGACTTGGGACTTCAATTGGAAAATCAACCTTGTCTTGGTCGAATGCAATCTCTGAAAGGTAATCTCGAGCACTTTGTCTTTGATGCAAGAGCATCTAACAACAAGATCTAGGGTCAAAACATTTTCCAAGGGAGTTGGTTCCCTAATTTTATCTTGTAATGGTTGTAAAGGATATCTCTTAAAGATATCTTGAAGAGCAATTAGTTTCCTAGTTGTTAGCTTGTTGCTAAAATTCAAGATTTGATTCCTAGTTTAGAGGTTGTTAGGATCATTCGAAGGAGTTTTTTTTTTGGTTGGAGCTATCTTGGAGAACTCCAAAATATATTTATAAGTTCATAAAGGACAAGGGTTAGACATGGTTGTGTGTGTGTAAGCTAGGATAGAGAGAACATGTGTGAGTCTGAGCATGGAGGCCCATATGTATCCCGTGTGTGAGAGAGTGGATTTTTGGAGAGATTTGGTGTGTGTGCAAGATGTGAGATAAAGCTCTGAATATTAATAAAATTTCAGTGTGATTGCATAGGTTAATGTGTTGAATTTTATAAATTAATATTGAGTGTGTAAACCAAAGTTCTCGTTCTATTTATGTCATGATTTCTCTCTCAATCCTGTGAACAATATATGTCAAGCTAATCTAGCATAATGAGTAGATATGGTGTCACAGAATGTTAGTTTCTCTCCCAAATTATGTACTGTAGGTTTTACAGGTTGATATTGAGCTCCAAATTTCTCATTTAAACAGTGAAGGCTTTGTTGTCCTCAGACTTTGAACAAGATTGAATGTGGCACCGGATTATTACAAAGTGGGTTTCTAAACCACTTCCCCATCGCCCATGAAACTAAAGTTAATACCACTTGTTTAAAGTGGTATACAACCATTGTTTCTTCGATGATTTTATACCAGGTGAGCATGGAGATTTGGCGCAAGAGTAAATCAGAGTTGAAGGATTTGATTATGATCTTGTGGGTGTTTGAGGATAAGCCCAAATAATATTCGGTTGTGTACTATGTGACAGAGTATCGACTATGTCAAAGAAGGATTATGGGCATCGATCGAAAGTGTTAGAGAATTCCAAGAATTTGGAACTGCGAGCAAAGGATAGAACTCTGTCAACTCTGGGGAATTTGACCAGATTGGTCATCATTTTGGTATTAGAGTAGCATTGTGTATAAAGGAATCATGCAACCTAGATGAGGAGGCCGAGATAGGAATGTGGTAACTGATGATTTACGCTATGAGATGAGTTGCATCTAGGCGAGGTTGGAGACCATGGAGACAGCTTAGAGAAGGGATCCTGACACAGGAGATGTCAGCGAGAGTGAAGATACAAGCTCTGAAGAGGAAGCAGAAGGAGCACCAGGAGGTGAAAAAACAAAGGAACAACTAGTAAGATTGGTCACAAAGGTTGGATCCAAACCAAAAATGTAAGTGCCCATGTATGAAGGTAATCTCAATGTTGATGAATTAATTGAGTGGATAAATGATATGGATAATTATTTTGATTCTAAATATGTGGAAGAAGAGAAGAAGGTGAAGCATGCAGTGACGAGATTGAAGGGACATGCAGCCTTATGGTGGGATGAACTACAAGAAGACAAAATAAGGAAAGGAAAATCTAAGATCAGAAATTGGGATAGAATGGTGGCCAAATTTAAAGGTAAGTTCATGCCTAAGGATTACCAATTGAATTTGTTTAGACAATTGAAAAACCTTAGAGATAAAACTATGATAGTAAAATAATACACAAAGGAATTTTATAGGTTGAACATTAGAGCTGGTCACAATGAGGAAGATGTTGAGAAGGTTGCTAGATACATAAATGGTTTGAGATGTGAAATTCAATATGAAATCAACCTTTTGTCCCTAAGAATTGTTGAAGATGCATGAGAACCCTGGCTTGGATATTATTGTAATAGAGCTCCACTCGATTGGAGGTTGCCCCCTCGAAGAGGCTCGTGAACATTGCTCTCAGTAATCAAAGTGTTCTTTCTGGTGTTATTATGTTATCATTTCAGTATTATTGTGGTGTTATTCTAGTTATATTGTTGTTCATCTGCCATTTCTAGCATTTTATTTCTATTCTGCGTACTTTTTATATTTGGAATATTACAAGTGGTATCATAGCACTTTCCTCGGCAGAAATTGTGGGTTAAATTTTTTTCAGGGTAGAGACATATTCTAGCGTCTTTAAACCACAAAGCTCTGTCGTTACGTGCATAAACCCACGGTTGAGCGATTCTTACACGCAGGAAATACAAGTGGTACTTAAGCGCACAATTGTTGGCCACCCTTGTAACCCCTATTGGTACCCCTTCGAGTGGTAGTGCATCATACAACACCTGTGTACGGATTGACCTAGATTTCCTAAAGCTCTCTTTAGATAAACTGATTGGCCGCCTAACTGTTCTAGTGCCACCTAGAACAACACTCGGGAAGATACTCTCTAGTACCTGGGTAGTCGGGTAGTACGACTAAGGGCACGGTCTAGCCTCCTTAGTTGGTGCCCTGAGATATTGGGTCGAGTACTACTGTTGGACCCCACACGTATATCAGAGAGCTATAACACAGGGCAAACCCTTATCTGTAGAACCCTTAAATACCTAACCCTTGGGGATGAAAACAAAAAAATTAAAACAGACAAGATCTATTGCTACGCAACTGTGTTCGGGTTGCCAAATCACTACACATTTCTTCCTGGTTAAGCATTTGGGCATTTCATCACTACCGTATTATTCAAACTAGAGTATAACTCCACAGGTGTAAAAACAAAAGTTTGGAAATTTTTGCACCATTATTTGAGACCTATTCCATTGGATTTATCTCTTCCCCCTTATCACATTCATACATATCATTTTTTAGCAAAATTTTTGACCCCACCCGCCCCGTTTCGATTCCCTCGTCATCATGGCCCATACCCGTAGCCAAGACTTGGAAGCCCACTTCAATACCTTGCAATCTAATTTCATAGAGACCCAACAAGAAGTGAAACAACTTAGTGCCAATGTTGTTTCCATCAATACAACCATGCAGTCCTCCATTGTCGCCTCAATCGAGGAACTCAAACAAGACATGACTACCTAGCTTGAATCTGTTGTCTTGATGATCTGCACCAAGCTACATATCCCTGCTGATAACCCTTTATCTAACCCACCTCCACATACCAAAGCTAAAACTTCCTCTCATTCCCATAATTTTCTACCCCATCACTTTCAGCGTGACCTACGCCTTCCGTGGGTGGATGTGACCAAATTTGATGGCTCGGATCCCACTGGTTCGGTAACCCAAATGGAACATTATTTCTATTTATACGACATTACAGATGACTTGGCCAAACTTTGGTATGGTGTTCTCCATCTAGATCAAGAACGTTGGCAATGGAGAAAAACTTCCCGTCAAGGGTATATTTCAATGGAGAAAAACTTCCCCTTGTACCAAGAAGCCTTCCTCCCAATATCCATCCCTATCGTCACCCCTTTTCCCAAAAAAATGAAATTGAGAAAATGGTTCAGGAACTCCTTAAC
>JASDQU010104267.1:147986-165893 GCA_032191745.1 Picea mariana
TGAAAAAAGCTTAACTATGGACTCCATCAGGAATGTTCTTCTGGACCATTTTAACGAGTGTGAAAGAATAAGGTCACTCGACGATCTTTTCAATTTTAGGGAGTCTGAAAAGAGCTTAACTATGGACTCCGTGGGGGTTCCTTTTTCGTAAATTTAGTCCCTCGGGCCCGAAAAAGGGTTAAAATTATACCTGAGGGTACTCTTCTAAAGAACTGAGGCTCCTAGAGTATACCTTTGTTCGTACACTTGACTGTCCAGACCGAAAAAGGGGTAAACTACCGCCGGATAGTCGTGACTTCAAATTTCAGTTTAACGAGCGTGAAAGGCCACAAGATCGCTCAACAATATTTTCATGTTTAGAGGGTCTGAAAAGGTCTTAAAAGAAGACTCGTTGGGGGCTACGACTCAAGTATGAAACTGGTTCAGGTAGAGCCCGCTGCTAGGCTTAGACCAAGAGTCTCTTCGATAGTCAACTTGGAAAGTCTAAAAAAAGGGAAGAAAACACAAACCACGGTGTAAGTCCTCCCGCGGTATAGAAACCATAGTCATGGCTTCAAGGATAACCTCATCTGAAGGCAATTCAAAATCTGATAAATCATGCAAATGAGGGTCGACAGTCCCAAAGGGTGAAGTAAACAGACCATACTCCATATGATGATGGAGGTTCTGGCCAGGACTGGCAGAGTTTATCAACAAAGAATCACGAGCACGAGGGCTTGAGTATCTACTAACAACGAGATCAAACTCGGAAGGATACTCAAGCCCACTTGGACCAAGAGGGGGAAGCAAGGGCTCCCATGCCCTCATTGGATAAACCAATGGATCAATTGGTGGTTCCAAGTCTCGAGAAGGAAAACATGATTGCCCAGGTTCCTGCTCAGAAGAAATTGAACATCAAGGATAAGATGCCACATAATTAACCCGTGGCGGGGTGGAGTCTACACAAACACTAGGAACATATAAAGGGGCAGCCTGAACTAATATTGAATTAGGATGATGATTATCAGATGCCAGCTGGTCAATAGTGACAATGCTTCCATTGTGAGGGAAATGCATCACCCGAAAGAACGTAGATACCACAGTGTTCATAGCATATACATAATCATGCCCGAGAAGCATATTGAAATCTAACGGGCCTTGCACCACTATAACATCGACATGGGCAATCTTCCCACCTAACGAGATAGGAAATTGAAGAAGAACCCCCAAATATTCACTATGACGTCTGTCAAAATCCAACAACTCATGCGAAGCAGACACAAGCTTGGGAGATCCCAAGACTTTCCTAACCGAGGAGGATAAAATACTTGTAGAGGCTCCGTCATCCACAATACATCGATAAAATTTTGTTGAAATAACTTTAACCCTTATTTGAAAAGGTGCAGAAGAAGGAAGACGAGGCTCAACAAGATCATTCCAATCAAAGGAAACCATCCTAGGGCTTGGAGGGGGTGTGCTTGGAGTGAGCGGAATGCCCCCTTGTTCTGAAAGTATGGAACTGGAAATGCTAAAAACATAGTCGGTAGACACGTCACTCCCCAAAAGAAGAGTGGGATCATCCAATGACCGCATCGGCATGACCACTTTTGCAACCAATGGATGAATAGACTGCGGGACTACATGGTCTAAAGGCACCTCACCCCCCCAAAAGAGGAGTGGGATCAGCCGATGACTGCATCGACATGACCACTTTTGCAACCAATGGTTGAATAGGCTGCAAGACTACATGGTCTAAAGGCACCTCACCCCCCAAAAAGGTAGTGGGATCAGCCGATGACTGCATCGGCATTATCACTTTCTTAACCAATGGCTGAATAGGCTAAGAGACCACAAGGTCTAAAGGCACCTCACCCCCCAAAAGAGGAGTGGGATCAGCCAATGACTACATCGGTGTGACCTCTTTCTCAACCAATGATTGAATAGGCTGAGAGACTACAAGGTCTAAAGGCACCTCACCCCCCAAAAGAGTAGTGGGATCAGTGTATGACTGCATCGGCGTGACCTTTTTCTCAACCAATGGTTGAATAGACTACGAGGAAACCTCAAAAGACTCAAAATCAGAAGAGCTTGCAGAAAGGGACCACAACTTGTGTACCTCTGGAATGCCAAGGCACAAATGAGTAAGGTGGTCTCCCTTGCAAAGATTACAAGGGAAATTAGGCTTACGTCCTATCTGTCTAGGTTTCTCAACAGAATCAATGCCCCCAACATGACTATCAGTGGTTGGTTGAACATCTCCAACATGACTTGCAGAGGTTAGTGATGGGTCGATAACATGACTTGCCGAGGTTACAGACCTATTACCGGTATGACTAGCAATGACTGGACTTTTCCCCCCAGCATGACTTGCAGAGGGTGGGTGCGTGCCCCCAACATAACTTGCAGAGGTTGTCGACCTATCTCCAACTGAAAAGTCCTCTCAACCAGCAGAGTGGGCGGTCTACTACCCTAAGTCAGAGAACCAAAGCCATGACTGACTAACTCACTATGGAAAACTAGGGAGCACAAAGCACACACTAAAAGTTCCTAAAGGCAAATCAAGCAAACGACTAACTAGTTGGAAGAACAGTTACACCAACCAACACTAGAGCAACTTACCGGTGCAAGTGAAACTCGAATACGGAAGCACCCTCCAGGTATACTCTACAAATAATGGCCCAATTTCTACCCTAGGTACTGCGGTATACCCCCGCGGTCACCTGTGTAAGTCCCTAAAATAAAGGCAGCTAGGTTGCCAGCTCGTGAACAATCACCAGGCAGGTACAGTCGACAGTCGGGTGGACCTCAATGAGCAGGGTATTAAGCCCGAAACCTATCAAGGGTATCAAAAGAAAGTGTTCCAGAAGACGACCGAGGACCTCGAACGGATTTGAGACCCACGAATCTCTGTGGCAAATGCGATCAATAGAATCCAAAGACAAGTCCTCTATATGCGTTCCCCACTACGCTTGGTCCGGCTTTGGAGGGGTTATCTCCGCTACCTTTCTGCACGCGACCTTGTGTTTATCCCCTGTGTTAGAGGGGGGTCCCAGATAATTTCCACGTTACTGGACTTATACACTCCTTAGCACAGACTCGTATGTTTTTTTTATAGCCTTGAAGAGTGTCCTCTCCAACCTAAATCAAGGCTCTAGCCTAATCTAGTTGATGGACCCTACAAACATAAAGTCTAGTAAATTTTAAATAGCGTTCTTTTTACTGGCTTGATTTACTCAAAAAGGGTACAGTAGTGCAACTGATGTTGTTAAGACTCTTGCGAAAAAACGATGAAACTTATATGAACACTGGCAAAGAATGATTATATTTCTTATTTTTTTTCTTTTTGAAATGCTTTTAAAATTAGAAGAAAACACAACGCTATGCTAATTTCTTTTTCTTTTTCAAATAACAATGCAAAGAAAATATCAGGAAAGAAAGAGATCTAACAAACAAAGTTTTTTTTTTTTCTTCTAATCAAAGCAGAAATAACAAAAGATTCTAAAAGAAACTGATGAATGCACGATTCATGCAACTCATTTTTCTTAAAATTTCAAGCTAAAAAATAAGTTAAAAAAGATAAGAAACTGAAGAAATCTTTTAATGAAAAAGAAAGCTATGTTTGAGTCCAACCTAGGCTAAAAATGCTATGACAAAGACTATAATTAGACAAGAAAATCCCTGAAAAATGACTGTTGACAGGAAAGAGGATGATTGCCTCTTCAAAAAAAAAAATCTAGACAGACATGCAACTGTTACTTCAACAACCAGCGTATGCACGCAGGCTATCCAAGGGCAGGGTGCGTATGCACGCATTCAGTCCCACTACAGGTCGCGTTTGCCTCTGTTTTTCCTTAAAAAAGGAAGACAAGCAGCTAAGCTTAGGTAGGGAGCACTGGTATTGAAAACCAGAACCCCTTAAAGGTGCAAAAACTTACTTTGACAAAGAAGAGGAAATAAAAATTTAGAAAAGCAAAGCTAATCCTGAGGTTTTTACCTGACTATTGACTGTTCAATCAGAGACCTAGAAGGACCCAAAAGACCCCTGAGAAGGATCACTTCTACAGGGGAGAGGATGACTGCCTCTTCCAGAGAAGTATTTCCTAGATTCTCAGACACGCAGCTAGCACTTCATCAGCAGGCGCACATACGCGGGCTGACTAAAGGCAGGGTGTGTGCATACGCAAGTTGTCCCGCTACAAAGCGTGTATGCCTCTTAAGACTCTCAAAAACAGAAAATAAATAGTCTGGTAAGAAGAGCAGGGAAGACTGGTATTGAGAACCAGAACCCCTGAACACTCAGACATCTTGCAGAAACTCAAAAAAGGTAGTAAAACCAATTTCAAAATACCCAATAAAAAATCCCCAAAAAACCCTAGAGACTCCCAAGTATGGTCGCCAATTCTGTTGTGGGTGGGAATCCCTCCTACGGACTTAGCATTTAAGGGCTCTAATCATGCATGCAGAAAATGACCATTTCAAAGGCCTCTACTCTTTCCTATTCTCCCAGCACAAAACCTGACATTCATGCAATACAAAGGTGTAAATGAGATTCGATAACTCTACCTTAAGTCCTTTGTTTGATGTCGATCCCTTTGCTTTCACTCGCTCTTTGATTGCAAGCCTCCTCCTAAAGCTGACCTGCATTCACACATGAACAAAAAAAAACTGCGAACATGCATTTCATATACTAATTGTTGGGTTAGTTGTGACAATATCATAAAGTAAACATTCAACTTGAACACATGATATGGCGGGACAGGAAAAGTATTCCTTTTTGTATTAATCTTCACAAGAGTAAACTTACAATATGTGGTCAGCACTGCTCCTCGAAACTGGTCCTGGGATCCTCAAAACTGTCCTCTAACTTCTTTTCTCTATACTTCTCTTTGCACAAGGATGGCTAAAGGTTGGGACAGGGGGAATGCTCAATTGGGTATAGCTTCTTTACTATGATTTTCCTTCTTTCAAATGGGACCCCTACCCCTTCTTTTATAGGCTAGAAGGAGCTAGGTATTTGGTCGAATGACTGGCCATGCATGGCCGAAAGGTTTAGTTAACTTGCCCAAAGCTGTGTGTTCCGTCAACAACTTTCCTTTTTCCGTGCTTTTGTAGGTACACACGGGTTGTATTGGAGCAGCTAGTGTGTACACACGTGCAGTAATGGAGCATGGAGCATGGGACTTTATAAAGGGGGTTTTTAAGAAGAGTTGTTCAGTAGTGTTTTGGCAAAGAAGGAGTCTGAGATGGCCTAATGCCAGGTAAGTATGTCGGGTGCAATTTAGGGTTATAACACTCACCTTAACTTAGAAAACTCATAAACTAACCTCCAAAACGAGAATAGGTAAAATTCTATAGTTCCTCTAACTTTAGTTGAATCAGAAGTATGTCTAGGTTAATCCTAGCTCTCTTAGTCATTCTAACAGGAATAAACTGATTGGTTTCACTCAAGGAAAGTCCCTGAAAAATATAATAAGAATCCTCCTTGAAAATTTCTCTGAAGCCAAAGATGTTTGAAGGTCAGGAAAGGATTAGTCCAGAGCAATTAAAGTGAGTTGATAGACCTCTGTTGTTAAATTCTAAATAGATATTTTCCTGGGTATATTGCATACCGATTGATTTCCCCCACTTCATATTTTGAAACAAGACAGATGGTGAAAGGAAATTCATTTAAATGATTGCCCCCATCTAGTCCAAAGAGATGAAGAAAGGAAATTCAATTATATGATTTCCCTCATCTAAGCATTTAAATGCTAAAATACCAATGGAAGCGGTGAAAGGAAATTCAATGTGGGATATCTGATAACTTCATCAGGGTACTAAACAGGCTCGCTGGCAGTGAAGCAATGTCTACATATCTGATAGGCTATTATACGTGAATTACAAGATGCTCTAGTAACTATTTCACTTTTTGGCTGGATCTACATTCTAAGCTTATGGGATTCCCTAACTTGAAACATTGGAATTACCTTACCTTGATGCGAACAAAATCAAATAAAACCTGGTAGAACGATTAAGGTTGTTTTGATTACCTTATACAAATCTGAGGTCATTTTTAGGAAATGAAATATATTACAAGCCTAACTCGAGATCACCAAATGTTTTTAGTTTTGAAGAGTTTTCAAAGTTAAGGATGAAATCTTAAAGTCCTATTTGTTTTTCTCCATAGTGTGTTTCACAGAAATGCAAAAATGACTCCATTCACCCAATGAAGGCACTTGGTCTACATGTTCTTCCCGTCCCGCCAGGAGACGAGATCCCTAGATAGAGCCTATGTTGAAAAAAACTTCATATTTTCCTAAAAAAAATCTTACACTAAAATAAAATTTCGTTTTTTATTTAAATAAAAAGAGCACAAAAATGCATTTGGATAATCACCGTCGTTGGTTTTAAAAAAAGGGTCAAAATGTTAAAATATTTTCTTAAGTTTCGGGTTTCGGGGTTCTGCGATTTACGCAGTTTGATATTTAACAACCCCAAAGTCCCGATACCGAAGTCACCAAAAGTAATTTTAAAAAAGAAGTTAAAACAAGTAAATAAGAATAATTAAAGATGTTTAACGGTGATTTAAGCTTATCGTATTTTCGTTTTCGGGAATCTCAACCCAAGCGACAGCTCAAAATCCTGATGTGTAAGTTCCGAAAATCCCGTTTAATAGCGATTAATTAAAAGTTTAAACATACTTAATATATTGTTAATCAATCACGTTTTTGGAAATCGGAGAATTATCACTCATCTCACCCAAAAAACCTCGAAGCATGGAGTCCCAAAAGTATTAAGTGCTAAGTGTGATTAACTTAACATCAAAACAAAGTTTAACGATATAAATTGGTTTTTCGTGTTTTCACTTTTCAGGATTCTTCAAAGACTTTTCATTCGAACACCTGGTCTCAAATCGCTGATATTTGGCGGCATTTATTATAGATTAATGAAATATTTGATAGTGTAAGACACATATCTCCAGACATACTATCCTCATTAAGGAAAATAAATTTATCGATCGTAGAAGCACAGTCTAATTAAGGCAGGTTGAAGGTGAATAAAGGTTTCTAATTCAAATTTCTTTCTCACTTTCAGCAACTTAGCAAGTGGTATCTGAGAAAGCTTGCGCCTTATTTTCTGTAACAACTACTCGCTTTTTATCACAGGAATCATGGCACCCAGGAAAATGCAGAAAAAGAGTGATGACACCGGTGAAAGCTCAAATCTGAACTCGAATGTTCTATCTGATACAACACCACATGTCGTAGATTCGGTTAGGTCTTAGATGCAGATTTTTGAAATCCTGGAGCATGAGGTTAGGAATTTCCTAGATGATTTTGGAAAGGAAAGGATTGATAAGACTGGAACTAAAATCAGATTTATAGCAGAGGTCGAACTCCATAAAATAGCTACACAGTCGAGGCTCATACCATACAATGACATGATAAATTGGGCTCTGATGAACACCGATGTGCATACCAGGAGCATCGTGAATCATCAAAAGGTCGACGTCGGCTCTTTCAGGCCAGAACACATTCAAGTAATGTATAAGCTATCCCCTATTTCTAAATATAGTTATAATGTCGAATTTGTAAAAGAGTTTCAGTGGAAGGAGTGTACAGAATTTGACCAAACCTACTCAGATATAATCAAAACATGGTGGGGAATTCCAACAAAATTTAGAACTGATTCCCATGGTATTTATCCCACTACATCATTAAATGAATATGTGCTCTATATAGATATGATGTTTTGTAGAATTTTTGGGAGGAAAATCCCTACCCATTTCCCGATGGAATGGGTACCAATTATGCACGAGGTGGGCGAGGGTTTCACTTTCAATTGGGATAAGATTCTATCAGATAACCTAACCAAGGAGATTGTTGAGTACCAAATGGAAAAGTCAAAAGGACAACCTGCGTCTTTTTATATGTCTACATATGTCATGGATGCTATCTGTTATATGACCCCTTTCCCATTGATGAATTGGAATTGGAATCCAACCTGTGTTGAATCCATCCATTTCTATCACTCTAAACTATGGGAAGAAAAAGCAAAAGATTTCTTTTACGAAATCTGTCACTATATAGTGATTCCCATGCACCAAATATTGTATGGTTATCCACCCCCTCGGATCTTAGAGAAAATCATGGGAAACTTTAAAACAGTTGCAGATTGGTTTATCGAAGAGAATTTCTCTTATGTCAGAGTCTTCGGATGTTCGATTCCCCCCCATGCTCTCCCAAGGTTTCTTCCTGATAGACTGGTGTTCAGAGAAGTAGCTTATCAAATAATACAGGAGGCATTGGCAAAGAGTTAAAAGTAGTTCAGAAGAAATTCTAGCCAACTTTTCCTGTACAGATTGGGAGGTTTTCACTGCTAAATTTTGGCCATTCCAAGGTAGAAGCTGCAGCACTTGAAGACATTAAACCGGTAGATGTTGAACTCGGAAGGCATGATCAATATCAAATTGTTGGGAATCATCTAGCTCATTGCAATATGAAAACGTATGAGCATCAAGACTCCCCTTGTGACGACATATTTAAAGGAGCCAGAGCCTATGAGGAGATATTAGATAGAGTCCAGGTGTTACCCCCTGACCTACAGGCCAACTTTCTTTCTTTCCAGAAGCACAGACGAAGTGGGTTGCCAATGATACTACAGGGAGAATCGATAACCCCTCCTTCAGAACAAGAAAGTATACCTCTAGGTTTCGAACCAAAGTCTCTGGGTAAAGGGACTACAGAGGAAAACCCAAAGAATCTCGAGGTGTCTTCATAAAGATCATAAACTTCACAGACAAAACATCCAGTGTCTAAAAAAAGAGTTTAAATCCAAGACACCTTTAAAGTCAGATCAAATGATTTCTCCTTTATCATCAACTATTCCTACCAATATCCCCAAAATAGCAGGAGAAACACAATCCTCAGAGTTAGGCATCCCTATTACAATATTGACTCCTTTACAGTCAACTTTTGGGACTCCCCATCTTGAAGTTATGTACATAAGTGATCTTACCCCAATCTCTATTGAAGAAATACCTTCCTCGGTCTTCTTTTTCAGTAGGAAGAGGAAAGTTGTAGTGAAACAAGAAATGCACCTAAAAGAAGGTACAATGGTAAAAAAGCACAGAGTACTTGTTGACGGGCAAAATCTAGAGGAAGAGGATTTTGCTACAGAGGTAGTAGGCTCTTTAGGAGATTTCGCAACTGCCAACTTGTTTTCATTTGATAACTTGAAAGCAAGGCTTAAGCAAAGGAATTAAATGATAGCCCAATTGCAAAGACAAATAAGGAACACAGAGAATAATATTAGAGATGAGATAAATAAAGGACTTGAACAGGCTAGAGTTGTTGACAAACAGGAAATCCAAATGCTCAAGTCTAGTCTAGATGAAATGTACAAGAAGGTGCAAGTGAGTCAAGGGTGGGTCATTCAAAAAGAAGAATTAGTAACGCAGTTACAAGATAAATTGAGTTAAAGCCAGGTGGTAAATATAACGGTATTCCAAGCCCATGCACTGGAAGTGCATCAGAAGCTAGAAGCAGAACAACAAAGCTTGTTTTCTAAAGTAGAGATCATTCAAAACTATTTTCGGGATGTAAGTCAATCATTAGAGAACATTTCTTTCAAAGAAAAAGAAGCTACAACAGCCCAGGCTGCTTTTCAAAAGGCAGTCATATTTTCGGCTAGAGAAGAGGTATCATTAACTCCTAGATTAATTGTCGCAGAACAAATCAAGGGTGATATCATGTTGAAGGTATCGGAGGCCAGTATATCCGAAAGTAGGAAAATGGCCAAAAAGATCAAGGAAGAATGTGAAGAGACTTTCGACTTGTTAGATAAAAAATTGCTAGGCATTGGAAAGGGAAATTTCCCTAGACTACTAGGACAGATCAATGTTATAAGACATCAACTAAACCTAAAAGACAGTTTGAATGAAACTCAAATTGAAATTTTGCAATTAAAACAGGTTGATGTTACCCAAATGGATAGATGGCTGGTGAAACCGAATTTACAATTACAACCAGTAAAGTTTGAAGATAGAAGATTTGAAGACAAGTTGCCGAAAATTCAGAGGAAGTTGTATCTGTTTGAGGCTAAGGATATACCAGAGCCTTCCAGAATTTTAGTACATTTTCTTAGCAGGTGTGTTGAGTGTCTCGAACCAAGTGAAGGAAATACTTCAAAGAAATAATGAAGTAACATATGCATGCTCATTTTGTCGGAATGACAGAGAGGTAAAAGGTAACCAAGCGAAACGGTTCAAGTTTGTATTCTGTAACCGTTAGCACCTAGGAGTTAGGAAAACACCAACCATCTAGGGTTGATGATATTTTGTATAAATATAATTTCAAAAGACTTAAAGAGGGCTTTTTTATGGCTGATTGTAGCAGAGAGATTTCTCTTTTATAAGAATTAATGACAATGCAAAACAGAGACTCCATATTCCATCAACCTTGAGTTATGTGTTCTTCTATACTTTCATGTTTAGCATCATTTATTACATATCTTTGATGAATGTTTAACTAGAATTTAGTACAACATCTATTGTGGTTATGTGTTATTTGGTCGTGTGATTGTTTGTAGATTTTCCTCTGTGTTTGCTATTAGCAGACACAAGACCTATGGATTATTCATATCACTATATTTTTATTCTTCATTAAAGTTTTCTCGTTTATTTTCTTCTTCTGTTACAAAGTGAGATTCCTCCATGATTGATGTCTCATGTTGTTTAACAGTTTTATGTTTTCTTTCATCTCATTTATTATTTTCAATTTAACCCAGGAATGGGAAACGACCTCTGAAATTGTTATATTATTAATTCAAATTTGGGAACTTCTCTCATATAATCTAAAATAGAAACAACAAACCTTGAAAACAAAGTAACAGATATTTTAACTTTCTTTTCCTCATGACTGTTCCTGTGGCAAGACAGCCTAACATAGAACTCGGGCTCACAGATCAGACCAGCATTGCATTAATCTTGTTTAATACTATCCTAGACGCAACCACCATATCGATTGAACTTGAACGTTCATGGGCAGCCATTGAACAAGACATAAGCGTCCAGGAATGATTGGAAGCTAGACAAAGACAACTCAGAAATCAACCGTAGCTTCTTTCCCTAAAGAACTGATCTTCTTCCATTTATAAAAAACCTTCTTTACTTTTCAGATGCCTAGACTTTATACTTTAAAGCCTTAAGTATAAACTCTAGAACAACACATGGAATGCCTTGGTTAATTAAAGAAAACTTAATTTAATTCCATAAGCCTTTCATAATGAACATGGGTGTCTTGGCATAGGTGACAGTGATTGAAATGATTGTTGAGAAGACATTTCACGCATGAATTATGAATCATTGTTCCAGGCATAAGTAATACAGAGCAATCTAGGGTTTGATTTTCGTTGCAGGTTTTAAGGTTCAGCGGCGAGCAGAATGGTAGTCAAAGGAGGAGGGAGCGGGACTCCATCCTACAAACAAGTGGTGGTGGATAGAGGGAAAGGCACACATGGAGTAGGCTTTAAGACCCCATTGTGAGGTACCTCGGGATCAGTGTCAGAACAACAGAGTGATGATAAACACGAAAAACGATACAAAACAAGAGAGGCGAACAAAGAATCTTTAGGCAAGACGCTCGAGCCCTCAAACCCAAATGGGGGGGAGGGAGCAATCCATACAAACCAAAGACGACATTGATCCCAAAAGTGATTCTAGAATACCCGCAGATGCAAGAATATAAAGACCAGATGAAGACGCATGCCCTGATCTACAAATTTATGGGGTTATGGCCCATCGAAAAAATATTGCGCAGCTAGATCAAACATCAATGGAAACCAAATAGAGAGGTGGATCTACACCTAGGATCAAAAGGCTTTTTTACAACAGTATTCATGAATCTAGAAGACAAAGACAAGGTGTTCGAAGGAGGACCTTATTTCCATGCCTCATATGGACTATATATGAGACCCTAGAAGGAGAACTTCTCCTCGGAGAAGGAAACCTTTAAATACGTTCTAGTTTAGCTCAGGCTTTACTCCCTACCATTGGACTACTAGCTTATGTCCACCCTTGAAGCAATAGGAAATAAACTAGGAAATTTTTCCAAGGCATCGGATGGGACTTTAAAAGGGAATTACACCTCATTCGCAAGAATTTGTATAGAGATGGATGTTTCGAGGGCACTACCAGAAGCAATATGTCTAGAATTCAAGGATGAGGAATGGATCCAAAGCATAGATTACGAACAGATTCATTTTAGATGCAGAAGATGTCATGAACAAGGTCACCTACTCAAGGAATGTCTGTTAATTAAAAAGACAGAACAAGAAAAAACAAAACAAAACCAGGATGAGGAAGGTTTTGTTCGACCAAATTATAAAGGAAAAGGAAACCGGAGACAAAGAAAACCCCTCGCAAATAGTAACCCAGAAACAAAAAATAGCTTCGAAGGTGTGGGGAACCAAACCCAAGTCGAAGAGATGGGGTGGGACAGGCAAGGGGAAAGAGAGCCCGAAGAGAAGGAGACCAATAAAACAATGGAGCAGCAAAACCCTTAGGAAACCTTCGGCAATGACAAAGTTTCAACTGGCGAAGGAAACTAAGACCCAAATACCCCAATGCATGAGGGGGATGGAGACTCCAAAATGACACCGAGTGAGGTTGGAACCGAGGATCCAGATCTCAAAGACATCATCGAAAGGGAAGGGATAGACCTCCAGAATATATTAGAGCAATGGAAAAAACAAGGTATGTGAGACGAACAATGTTCACTCACACAAGAATTATCCAAAATACTTGGATATAACAAAGTAATCCATGTAGGAATAATGTNGTATAAAATATGAATAGATAAGATGATCTACAATTGAGAATGAGGGCTCTTCTATATACCCATGCAGGGGTTCCCTTAACCAATAGTCATGTCCTTTGAGACATGTCCTTTCATTATTAATAGTTATTATTTATTAATTAATTATTATGTTATGAATATCTATTTTATATGTATATTTATGTCCATGACATTGCCTTCCCCTTAAAAATGATTTGTCCTCAAAGCATACTTTATGGAAGACTTATCTCTTGCTCTAGATTATAATTATTGTCTCTCGATTCTTCATTCTTGAGTTAGTAATCGTTGAGGACCTTAAACGATAGGATCTTCTAAGCGATGAGCAAAACTATCGAATTGTAAAGGAGTATGCCCATCCTAATTCAATCTTCTACGGATTTGGTTTTTTATAGGGTTCTTGGAAAGAACTTGATACATTTCTACTCCCATGATAGCTTCTATTTTGACCCGCACTTGTAGTGGAAGTAATATTCTTCGACATAATGGTTATTTGTTTCTGTAGATACATTGATGGGCTGAAGTATAGATTTTTGTGATTAGGATGTCGATAAGGAATCTTTGCAACTTGATCTTTATTTCTTATACTTTCATCATTTTCTTGATTAAATTTTGGATTTGAGTCTTCTTCATATCTATGGCTTGTTTGTACCTCGACATTTGAAAACTTCTTTACAACAACTGGATTTGCCTCCTTTTGAGTTGTAAGGTTGATTGGGTCTGTCAGTGTTTCCTTATCGACTAATGATGTTTTGTGATCTAGATTTTCTTGTAAAGTCTTCTTATCATGCTTAAATTTTTTAATTTGTGTTAGTAAATTTTGATTATGAACCCTTAGGTGTGAAAGTTCTTCTTCATCTTTTGATTTTCCGACTTTATTTATAACATTTCGATTCTTGGACTTTTCATCTTTCATCTTTTTAATTTGTTCAAGCAAATTTTGATTAAGGTTCTTTAGACGAAAAGCTTCTTCATCCTTTCCTAATAATTTCTTCCTGAGATCTTGATTCTCTTGCTCTAACTCCTGGACACGTTGTTTTGTATCCCTTGGCTACGTAATTTGAGTAAGTGGTTTTTCACTATGATTTTTAAGCGAGATATTTCTTGGTTTTTATCAGCAATAACTTCATCATATTCTTTTTGCATCTTTGATATTGAGTTCTGATTATCTGGAAGGATCACCTTCGAGATATCTTTAAAGTATTTTGATGAAGGTGTTATCGATTTTGACCTCATAGCAATGTCTTGAAGAGTCATCATCTTCTTTTTATAGGGAAAAGTCACAAACTTTTTTTCCATGTTTAAAGTGAAGGTACCTAGTTTTGTTAACCAGTGTAACCCGAGAATGACGTCAATCTCTTCTTGAAACATAGTTGTAACATTGAATTGAGATATATATTCATAATCATCAATTGTTACTTGCAAGTCTTTAATTTCATATTGTCTCTTGCAAAAAATATTTGTCTTTTCACTTATGTTATGCTCCGAAATAATTAATTGATTCGCCAAATTAATATTAATAGAATTATCATCCTGGGTCATGCTGATAACGATGTTAACCTTTCTTCCTTGAATAATCCCCTTTAATGTAAATAACCCGTAAGTTGAAATGTGACATCCTTCATAAGAAAATCTTCCTCCTTCCATTTTCGAATTGTACTTTTTATAACCTTGAATATGGCCTTGTGATTATTTTTATAATATCCCTTCAATAATTAGATTGGATGTACCAGGTGTGAGGTCCCACTTTTTGATAACAAATGGTCTACTTCTCTTGCTTCCACTTTTTATAATTTCTTCAATATTTTTTCTAGAATATATATCTATATTTATATAGATATATTATTTTTCTTCACCTTCTTGATATAATATAATAATATATCACCTTTTTGATATAATTCCCTTTCATATATATAATGAAATAATCATTTTTTTAATAATATCATCTTATATAGGTTAATAAAACTTATATATAACTTATGACTTTTCCAAATAACTTGTTAAACATTCTTGATTTAACCCTTTTTTTAATTGAACTATTTATCAATGAAAGATAAGGTGTGTCATATGGTTTTAATACCCCTTTTTAATTGTTATGTGAATTGACAACTGACAACAATCATGTTCCTTGTGTCAGTGACAGAGTGTGTAGGATTGGGTATGTAGAAGTGGCCGACAGGGTCTCCGGAGTGTGGTCTGACGGCGTGTGGGTCTGCGGTTGTGTCGAGTCTAGGGGTGTGACTGTGGTAGTCACAGGATTGGGCAGGGGGTGTGGGTTGTGGGGGTGGTGTGTCAAGGTGGGAGTCTGCAAGAATGGGAGATAGGGTCTGCGGGGGGTCTATGCACTCATGGGGATTGGGGGAGCGGTGGGCAGGGGACGTGTGGATTGTGGTGTGTCAGAGTGGGAGTCAATGGAAGTGGGGGTTCTGTGGAGAGTGGGATACGAGGCCTGTGTGGGGTTGTAAGGGAGTGTGAATGGCTGAGGGGGTCGGCTTTAAATTGAATGGTGCTTCCAATCTGGGTGCTTCTTTACACCTCTAACAATATAATCGGTGGCTTTAAATTGAACGGGTGCTTCCAATTTATCTTTAAAATTTTGTTTTATTAGAACCTTTAAACAATTGCATAAAAACCATTTAAAATCGATACCGATTCAATCTTGGAGATGCCTCCCATACGCAGTGAATTCCAACAGATTTATGATTGTGAATAATCTTTCCTCCGATTGAAATTACAACGGGACAATTGAATATTATAATTTTTTGTTTGACTGAATTATGGGTTGTTGCTATTGGAATGGACAGCACGATTCCTTGATATTCCACTTTATAATTGTCACCAATGGTAGATAGGCTTCTTCGTTAATGCATGCAAGGTTTCTTTGATGAATTTCTAGCAACAACACTTTAAGTGGTATCCACAGATAAAAAAATGTATTCACATGGGGTTTTCCAGAATCCCAATTCTCTTTGTAATTTTCTTCTCTTGATTTCGAGTCCTTCGATCTTGCAGCAGACGATTATTTCTTGGACAAAAATTTGAATGGCCAAGGGTCAATATATTTTTTTATATCTAGTTTTATTTAAATTCGAACGGATTGGGTCTTTTTTTTTCTTTCACTGTACATTTTGCAATACTCAGGTGTTCTTTTGAATGTGCAACAACTAATTTTTTTCTTTTGGACTTTAAAATTTGCAATGAAAAACACTTTTCTTTTCTTCAATGGAAAATTCTGATTTTTTTTATTTATTTTTTATTGTAGCAGACATTTTTTTTTTCTGGACTTTAAAAATTTTAGTGGAATTTTTTTCAACAGAAATAATCTTCTGCAACTGAATTTTGAGCTTTAAATGGCCAAAGGCCGATTGTTGGTCAAATAGTATGGATAACATATTGTTAGAAAAACTAGATCGCATTCAGTACCTCTTCCTAATGAGGGAGGAAGCAAAAGCAAGAGGAATCAAATGAATGCATGGAGAAATAGGGACCATGGGTATCAAGGTGGGAGACAGTCAACAACATCATTCTCCAAATCAAGCAAAGAGGAAGAAGGGGAGGAAATCCAACAACGTGACCTTGCAGGAACTAGGAGCACTTCTAATTAACTCGGGTAAGATAAAAAAATTGTTCCCTACACCCCCCNCAATGTTTAAAATGAAGGTTATCACTTGGAATATAAGAGGCCTGAACAGCTCCAGGAAACAGAGAATTCTAAAAAATAAACTTAAAGTGGAAAAACCATATATATGTTTTATTCAGGAAACCAAATGTACATCAGAAAAGATGGAACAAATAAGTAAGAAAAATTGGAATATCTATAATGTTTTGGATATTAATAGTCAAAATGTTGTTGGAGGCATCCTCACCCTTTGGAACCCACAAAAGGTGGAACTGCTCTCAGCAAAAGCTACTAAGCATTATCTGTTGGTAATCATGCAAGTTATAGGGAATCCAGAGAAGGTTATGTGCACTAACATGTAAGGCCCTCAACTACTAGAAGATAAAAAAAAAATGATTTCAGACCTAGAAAACCTAAGGGATCGAAATAGGAACCCTCACTAGATTTTAGCAGGTGATTTCAATATAATAGACACTTTGGCTGAGAAGAAAGGAAGTATTAGAAGACTAGACATAGATGCAAAGGCTTTCTCGGCCTTCATAGAAAAAACCAAGCTAGTTGATATCAAAACTAGTAATGGTTAGTTCACCTGGAACAACAAAAGAACCCTACACCAACAAATATCTTTGAGATTAGACAAGTTCTTAATCTTGAAATCAATAGTCATGCAAGGTATAATAATGGAAGGCAACATTATTCCTTGGGGGGGCTCGGACCACTGGTCAGTTCTAGTGGAGGTGAACTTTCAGGTAACCCCAAAAAATATACCATTCTGGTTCGAGACTTTCTAGATCGAGCACCCAACCTTCAAGGAGAACATCAAGATTTGGTGAAAAGAGAGCATCCAAGAACATGGAACAAAAATGTTTAAACTTCAAAGAAGGATAAAACACATAAAGGAAAAACTCAAGCAGTGGAATGAAGAAGTCTTTGAGAATATTGACCAGGCTAAAAAAGATCTAGAAGATAAAATTGGTCGGCTCCAGGAACAGTGTATCCAAGAAGGCTATAATGAGGAGAGGAAAAAAGAGGAGAACCACTTGATTTAGGAGTGGGAAACTATATGTAAACAAGAGGAGATATTATGGAGACAGAAGTCTAGAGTGCATTGGTTAAAGTAAGGAGACAAAAATACAAATTTATTCCACAGGTCGACTATAGAGAGAAGAACTCATAATAAAATCATGAAGATCCGTGACCAGGAAGGGATAGAGAGAGAATCCCACCAGGACATTGAAAATACTCTAGTTAATCATTTTTCAGAATATAGCTAGAGAACCCAACCTGGACAGAACTAAAGCAATCCATAGAATCTTAAGGCATATCCCCAGAGTGGTTACAACGGATCATAATTTGAATATAAATAAACCTATTTCTCCTGAAGAATTCGACCAAGTGATCCATGAGATGCCAAATGGAAAGTCCTCAGGCCTAGATGGTTTTACTGTGGACTTATTCAAAGCTTGTTGGGATGTG
>JASDQU010104268.1:10482-21361 GCA_032191745.1 Picea mariana
ATAATTAATATTAACCAGATTAATTATCTTTTACATTAATTACCAGTTACATTAAGGTAGGGCTGACTTGTACCCTTTACATTACAATTAGGGTTACAGGAAGGTCTGACTCTTGTACAATATAGCAAAGGATCTGATACACCCACTAGTGCTCATCCGCTAGGGGCACATCCATAGGGATGTACATATCTCTGGCTCACTGCATTACACAGGAGAACCAGATCTTCACACGTTCCCCTGTGCTCGTCCACAGGCACGTCCACTCTATAGATCTTCTTTCCCACTGCCTCACAGAGGAGAATCATCTGGAGTTTTCTCATCAACTCTGTTGCTCAAAGGAGGCTAATACATCATCTTCATTTATGTTCACATGACGATGCACCCGACACTTTGGGGTTTCACACGTTCACCTTGTGCTCAACCACAGGCACTTCTAACTCAACAGATCGTATTTCCCACTGGATAATCATCTGGAGTTCTTCTCAACTCTCTGAATGGAGGAGGTTATCTCTACGTTCCAGCTCAGTCTTAGGCAGGAACCACGTACCCTTCTTAGGGGCTTTCTCTCAGGTTTGTAAGCTGAGAGAAAGACTCACATAGTTGCAATGATCCACATCTCACAGGTTTGTAAGCTAGAGAATGCCTCACATAGCTGCAATCATCAACACTCCCTCTCATCTAGGGAGGCATTCTTCATCATGCCAAGCCTCACATGGATGTACTCTGAATTTTGTCTTGGATGGAATCATCAATACTCCCTCTCAACAAGGAAGGTATTCTCCACTAAGTTAGTTTGGTGAAGATGTCTACAATATGCTCATGTGTAGGAAGGTATTGTATGTGTACGATTTTCCTCTGCATCATATCTATGATATAAGGATATTTCATCTCATCGTGTTTGATCCATCAGGAGCATTGGGTTCTTTAAGGAGCTTTTCACATGGCTCTTGGTCATCATCATAGGAATCATCTTATGGTCAAGTGAATATGTCAGAAGCTTGTGAAGCCACATTGCTTTGCACACTCGATGTTATATACTCTGCCTCTGTGGTACTCAAGGCCACAGAGTTTTGTTTCCTACTGTATTAGGAAACCATGGCAAAATTCACGGTAGAACATCAACCAGATGTGCTCTTCCGGTCCACTGTACTTTTTTTCTCAATCTGAATCGACATATTTTGCAAACTCAAGTTCACACTGGAGACATATCTCAGGCCATATCTAACTGTGCCTAGCATATATCTCAATACATGTTTTGTTGTTGTCTGTCTCGGGTTGACTCATGACATGACTAAGCACATTCACTGCATGGCATGAATAAAGTCTAGTGTTAACCATATCCATCAATGATCCAATCAGTTGTGGATCAGTCTCGTCTGAATCATCATCAATCTTCTTCTTTAAATCTATCATGGTGGATTTTTCATTTTGTCATACTGAACTTCTTTAATATTTTCACTGTATATTTTCCTCGACTTGGGAAAAATCTCATTGGTCCTCTATCATACTTCTTGTCCCAAGAAGTAAAGCATCATACTCAGATTCTTCATCTCGTATTCAGAAGTCAAGGATTACTAGTATCCAACAACAAGGCTTTCTGAATAAGTCATCAGGATCAGGCTCTCGTCACCAATACTGTAATGATATAGGTTTGGATTAGTAACACTCTTGTTGACATCCAAACTCATCAAGAATATATCTATCTAATATAGTTTCCAATTCATGGATGATAGTACAGATGGAAGTGTATCAGGTTCATTGGATCAAGTGTCTCATCATGGACAGCTCCCTCTGTTTGTGAGAAACCTCTGGCTATATATATTGTGTTTTATTTTTAAACACTTCCATCAGCTGCATGTTTGATCTTATAGATCAACTAGGAAGTTACTACAGACTTCTCTTCTGGTTTCTGAATAATATCTTATGCATCATTCTTTAATACATATTGGTATTCTTCTTTTTATGGCATCTTTTCCATACTCATTCTCTTGTGGATTCTCTAGGACAAGGAGGCTCGTCATCAATAAGGTGTCTCATCACTGAAGGATAGCTTTGAAGATCTCTTTTACTTTCTCGGGATGTGCCTTGAGAGGCTTGTATATTTTCTTTTCTTTTTGCAGAGTGAGTCTAGGTAGGCCTTTTGTGCCTACTGCAATATCTCTGACCATATCAACTGAAGAACCTGGATCAACTGGAATAATGTGTGTCTCCCTCTGAACTGTTGAAGGGGGAGAAGGTATTGTTTCACTGCCAATCTTCATCTGAGATTCTCTGGGTTTGTTTGAATGGATATCTCTTCTTCTTAAGGACAACATCTCTGTATAATAATCAATCAATATGGTTTGGAATCCCATACCAAGGATAATGGTCCATGTCTTTGAGGGTTCCCATACTAGGGATTTATTCAAAAAATGCAATCAACTATAACATTTGAAATCAATTGGTTTACCTGGTTTGTAGTCATGCTTTAGTTTTAGAGGAAGTACTTCTCTCTCTTTTCTTCATTCTTTTGAGGTGGGTCTGGATCAATGTCAGCGGTGGAAGCATATTGTCTTCCCTTCTTCCTGGTTGGACAGTTTCTTGCATAGTGTCCATAATTGTCACATCTGAAGCACTGAATTTCTGAAACATCTCTTCTTTGATATCCTGGATTTGATGAAGACATTTCACCTTTAAATGTTTGCTTGAAATTTCTTTTGAATTTTCCTCCCTTCTTTGTATGAAGTGCAAGAGCATGATTTTCTTCTAAGGAATCTTCCACTCCTCTATTTCTAATTCTAAGTTCTTCTTGAGTACAATCTGACATAGACGATCAAAGGTTGGTAGAGCTTCTCTTCCACTGATACTTTGAATGAAAGGCTCCCACAATTTTGGAAGATTCTGGAGAGTGGTTAAGACAAGTTCTCTATCAGACATGATTTCCCCAATGGTCTCTAGTTGTTCCTTAATATCTGATAGCTTCATAAAGAAGATGGCAACGAAATCACCCTTCGTCATCTTGGTACTTTGAAGTTGGCTCTTTAGGGTAAGAGCTCTGAGGGTGTTGTCACTTTCAAACATTCCTTTCAAGGCTTCATACATATCGTAGGTTGTCTTTAGGTTGGCAATCCAAGGTAAGAGGTGGTCTCTTACTGAGTAGATGATTAATTTTCTTGCTTTGACATCTTCTTCCTTTATTATCTTCTTCTCTATATCTGTAGCTGTGGCTAGTAGGGTTTTAGTTGTCACATCCAAGAGTTCATCTTCTTCAAGAGTGATTAGAAGCCTTGATTTTCGGGAGCTGAAGTTGCTTGCTCCATCAAGCCTATCTTCTACTAATGTTTTGTTCTTCATTTGATTGGTTTCTTCAATTTATCACCAACTGGAATTTGAAAACCTAATGATTAGGTTGAATTTGCAACCTTGGATTATATTGGACTTATGACTACCAACAATCAATTTGATAGTGTCACAGAGATGCTTTTTGATTCAGTAGAACGTTTCTTCAGAAACCCAGAATTAATATTCTACAGGAAATTTCGGCACCCTAGAAACCCTAGGGCCAAAAACCAAAACTTCTCGGAATTTTGTTTTGATAAATTCTGGAGATGCGCTGGAAGAGATTGTACTCTTCTATGCCAAAAGTATCCCCAGCGTCCAAGTATTAAGGGTTGACTCACCACTGAAAGGAAGGTTGTACGAAATTTTCTGGAAACCCTAGAAGGGTCGTACAGTTCTGCAAAAGGTGTGCTGAGACTTGGTGGATGCTTGTGCAATCAGTTCTTTCAAGACGTATGCTCTGATACCATGTTGATTTTTCAATAAGCTAGGTTAAGCATGAAGTTCATTCCATTTTTAGCATTTAACCATAACCATAAATGTTGCAGCAACCAAGATCACAAGAAGATGCATCGTGCACAAGAACACCAGAAGTATCCTGGGAAACCCTTCTCAACAAGGGAAGAAAACCTAGCCAAATCCTTTGCTATATTCCTCAAGAGAAAGACCTTCACCACCAAGATAAACCCTAGCACACAAGAGGGTGCTCAAACCCTAGAACTCTAGCGCCCAAGAGAGGTGTGCACTATTCCCAAAGAAGTGTACTTGCTGAAATTTCCAAACTCACATGAAAGATGTATATCCTCAAAGGGATTTTACCTTTACTTATACTAATCCAATCGTATCAACAAAAGTGTCTATTGGCACAACAAGGCCGACCTCACTTAGCTTATAATATAATTAATATTAACCAGATTAATTATCTTTTACATTAATTACCAGTTACATTAAGGTAGGGTCAACCTGTACCCTTTACATTACAATTAGGGTTACATGCAGGTCTATCTCTTGTACAATATAGCAAAGGATCTGATACACCCACTAGTGCTCATCCACTAGGGGCACATCCATAGGGATGTACATATCTTTGTCTCACTGGATTACACAGGAGAACCAAATCTTCACACGTTCACATGTGCTCGTCCATAGGCACGTCCACTATAGAGATCTTCTTTCCCACTGCCTCACACAAGAGAATCATCTGGAGTTTTCTCGTCAACTCTACTGCTCAGAGGAGGCTAATACATCATCTTCATTTCTGTTCAAATGACGATGCACCCAACACTTTGGGGTTTCACACGTTCACCTTGTGCTCAACCATAGGCACGTCTAACTCAACAGATCGCCTTTCCCATTGAATAATTATCTAGAGTTCTTCTCAACTCTCTGAATGGAGGAGGTCATCTCTACGTTCCAGCTCGGTCTCAGGCAAGAACCACATACCCTTCTTAGGGGCTTTCTCTCAGGTTTGTAAGCTGAGAGAAAGACTCACATAGCTGCAATGATCCACATCTCACAGGTTTGTAAGCTGGATAATGTCTCACATAGCTGCAATCATCAACACTTAGTGCAACCTATCATCCCCAGACAGATGGCCAAACAGAAGTGGTTAACAAGTGTCTAGAAACATATTTGAGGTGTTTTGCATCTGAACGACAACATCAGTGGGTACAGTGGTTACCCTTATCTAATGGTGGTACAACACCTCTTACCATACAACCTCTCACATGACTCCCTTTGAAGCAGTCTACAGACATAAGCCAACATTGGTTCTCCCATACATGCCAGGTGTCTCTAATGTTCAAGAGGTTGATTGTAATCTTACAACCTGCATGACCATTCTCCATCCTCTCAAAGAAAATTTGGTCATGGCTTAGAACCACATGAAGCAATAAGAAGATCAGGGTCGTTCTAAACGACAATTTGTTGAAGGGGACCAAGTGTTTCTCCATCTCCAACCGTACAAGCAGACTCTGCTCAAATCTTAGCAATGTCAGAAATTGGCCCCCAAATTTTATGGTCCTTTTCCTATTCTCAAACTTGTGGGGTCAGTGGCCTATCAATTATCTTTTCCCATCAACTCCAAGGTACATCCTATTTTTCATGTCTCCTGCTGAAAGAAAGTGATTGGCACCAAGTGCCATGCTCAGACTAGTCTACCAGAGTTGGATGAAGAAGGTTTCATTTGGTTGCAGTCGCGAGGTGTATTGGACCAACGAGAGCGTCGTCTCCATCAGCACACCATCCCGAAAGTGTTAGTTCAATGGAAGGATATTCCACCAAAAGATGCCACCTGGGAGTCGACTACTATTCTGCAAAAAATTCCTCATCTTAAGCCTTGAGGACAAGGCTCTTTTTAAGGGGGAGGGCATGTTAGGGAACTAACCTCCCTAACCCCTCACATAGATAAAATGATATATTTTCCATGTAATAAAGGTCAGCATTAGTTAATAAGGCCTATTTAATAAATATGAACAAATCAGTGTAAGAAGACCTAATAGAAGCTTTCGCTTCTAGAAATATCTTCCTCCAGAATGTTCTTTGGAAGATAGAATTAGTATAAATAAGAGTAGGAGGCATGATAAATATTTTTCTTGAGAATCATTGTAATAGAGTGTTTCTCTGTTGGAGGTTACCCCCTCGAAGAGGCAAGTGAACATTGCTCCCATTTCAATAAGGTATCATTTTTATGTGTTATTCTCTGCATTATATTGTTCTATTGGTAATTTCCATTATATTCATGTTTATTCTTAATATCACATAACTAGGTGCATACCACCAGCCTGTACCAACTCCTCTACTACACATTCTCTTGTTGCAACTCGAGAGTTGCAACCATTCCTTTGCTACAACTCAAGGTTTTTTTTTGTTGCAATTCAAGAGTTTCTTTTGCTGCAACCTGAGAGCCACAACTTGTACAATGCATTCTACAATAGTTATATATTCACAACCTCTTTGTGCTACCTTCACTGCAACATCACCCTTCAAGTTGTGCCACACAATCTTGAAATCAATGGTTATCTTATAAACCAAGGAAACATCCCCATATGTAGACCTCTCATATATATGGGATGTAGACACACTTGTGTGACCAGACATGAACTCTTTGTGCTCAGATTTATATTCAAGAAACAATGTTCATCCTCACGAGCATCCTACACTGAGCTCTCACAACAATAATGTACCTTTAAATCCTATGATTAAGGGTTAGTTCACAAACCAAGGGATCCTCCCATATATGTAGAGAATCATCAATACATACACTATCTTTCCAAAGACCTTGTGCCCACCTACAGTTAATCACAAATCCAAGCACGACCTTCTACAAACCCATGCCCACCTCATGCAAAACAATATCACAATAGAACTATTCTACACTAGGATTTAATCATTCAAGTAATGGAATTTAAATTGCATCCACTCATGCTAATAAAACAACAAGATAACAGCATACAAGATTCATCCCTACATACATACAAGGGTTAAATATGTAAAACCCTGATCCTTTTATTCATTTTCGTATAGAATAAAATACATAGGTTCAATGGACGCATATGATCTTACAAACTTCGTTGGGTTTCCAGGTCAAAGGCCATGTCAAACTCAACTATTCCTCTCTCTCTCTTCATCATGCGATCATTCTTCCTCTTGTCAGCTCTCCCTCCAACTACTTGACATTGTGTTTATTTACCTTCAGAAATTGTTTTCCTTCAACTTCCCAATGGACTCTCCGTGCCCTTTCATCTTCTAGTTTCAGATTCATCCTTTTTTCAACGACTCTTCTCTTGCAGTGTGACCTTCCATCTTCCACTCTACAATGTGCTCCTTCTCCAACACGTCTTTTGGACCAATTTCCTCACGACCATTGTTGTTTTCTCCCATTCTTGGTTCTGCAGCATCATGTGGAGAAGTTTCGCAACCAAGGTTGATTCCACCTGATTTGTAACACCCACGACTACTTCTACAACAACACATTACTTCTCAGCATGCATCCATGTGTCCATCCTATAACAATGCTCCCATCTGCTCCACTGCCACAATCTGCAACATTATTACGATATGCATAAATGCTATCACTTCCTACAGCTTGTCACATTTTGCAACGATCCATATCTTACAACAACCAATCATTGTTGTAGAAGCACTGTCATGTTCTGTAGTCACCTTCATCGTGTCATCCCCATGACAACTTCGATTCTCCTGCATCATTTAAGGGCTAATATGCAAGTCTCACCAAATCTAGGTTTGTGTCTTGTTTACAAAGACACATTTTCTTGAGCTCAAATTTAATTGAAAATGTAATACTATGTCAATTACTTGTTGCACTATAACCATTTGGAGTAAATCCAAATAACTCTAGAGGGATCGCGAGTGACTGAATGGTTGTTGCTATGAACCCTTGGAACAAGCACCTGTATTCTGCCAAGTACTATGAAATCCTCGATAAAAGAAAAACCCTACCGGTGTGGCAACATCGCCATGACTTCCTTAACATGCTTGACAAATCTCAGACTTTGATTTTGGTCGGAGAGATCGGCAGCGGCAAGACCACACAGAGAAAAGGAGCAAGTTCAGTGTTCACGTCCCTCACCCATCACAGTAAGGGACTGACATGGTTCAGAAGCCTCGATTATGGCAAGTGCAATGGCTACATCAGGGGAATCGTGACGGATGTCTTTCACGACCACGGTCGCGACACTCCCCTCTGCAAGGTGACCTTTGGGCACGCATTCTGTCATAGGCATCAGAAGGAGCTCTTTGTAGCGGTCGATGGTTTGTACTCAGGCCAGTTTGTTTACTGCGGAAAGAATGAGGGAGGCTCCAACACACTATCTAGATAGAGAGAACCAACCATTCGAGGTTGGATCAATGCTGAGGAGAGACTATGGGCGCGAGAATATTTGAACCCTAGCCGCCATTGTCACCTGGATCTAGAGTATGGGAACCTTTCAGCTATCAGAGACCTCAGGGATCTTCAACCCTTGGGGGATCTTCAGCCCTCGCTCTGTTACGGGAATCAAGTTAAGAGTGACGCAAGATTGAGGCTTTCTTCTGAATATCACGTCGAGCCCAGCTCCGAGACTGCGACAGGATTCCCCCTTTTTATAAATACCATTGTTAGATATTCTCTCTACTTGCATGCTCAGGATTTAGACTCTGTTTTTGAGCTCAAAACCCAAATCTGTCAGGCTACAGGTATTCTACCTTGCTTTCAACGACTAATATTTCAAGGACGACAGCTTGTGGATCGCTCTTTGCTACGGGGTTATGGGAATCTAAAGAACACAACCAATTATCTCGCTTCTCGTCTACGTGGAGGAGCACCATACTCCACTCATCCAAGCTCTTACAAGCATGCCGTGAAAACATGGATTTCCGCTCCTTCAGGGTCCAAGGTTGAAACTTCTGGAGCAAAGGAGCTTTTTGGCTCCACCTTCATTGTGGAGTAGTCAGTAGAACCTCCAACAACATATGTTGAATATCCCCATGTCTACGGCTCTGCTTTTATCTACCAGGAAAAAGCCCTCATCTGTCAATTCAATGGACTATGGCCCTTGACCTCTATGCTAAGAGAATGGGTAAACAAGACCTGGTCGTCAGGTCATGAGCTGTTCTTTTGCTCCAAAGGGTTCTTCATTGTCAACTTTTCCACAGAAGCAAACTGCCAATGTGTGTTAGAGCAAGGTACTTGGTTCTGGGGCAGATCTGGCCTTTCCGTGCAGAGATGGTTCCCCGACTTCAACCTGCTGACTATGACTGCTATGACTACACCGGTCTGGGTAAGACTCCCCAATCTACCTCTGTATTTTTATACTCCAGCTTTTTTATTTACCCTAGGCAATGTGTTGGGTAATTTCATCAAGATTGACACAGATCGGATAACGAAAGGCTTAATCACTTTCACTTGCATATGCGTTGAAATCGACCTCAGTCAAGGGCTTCTGGATAGGATACTTATAGACTGGCATGAGAATCATCCTTACACGCAAATGGTCGATTATGAGAACACCGCCTTCAGGTGTCGCTCCTGTCAGCAAACAAGGCACCTCCGGGAAACTTGTCCTTTATCCCCAACCTCGGCCTCATCCCCTGGAGCACGGAAAAGGGCTAATGGTTGGCAAGACCCTAAAAATCGCAAAAGTCGCTCGAACTCTTCATCTGACAACACGCATCATCACAAAGACACCCCAACTCCTCCATTTTCTACAACACCATCGTAGTCTCCAACAAATTCACAGTAGCCAACTGCAGATCCAAAACACCAGCCTTCGACTTCAACACAAAATCCTGAAGCTTCAGAAATATTGATTCCTATTCCCGCAGTTCAGCGTTTGCACCCCCCCCTCGAAAAGGATGAATCGAATGACATAATCATGGCCACATCCCCACTCTCTGGGACTCAGAAATGTCCTCATGAATCGGATAATTCAGATAGTGAGAGAGAAGCACCCTTAGCTTCAATAGCTCAAGATTCTTTCATTTCCTCAGACCANCATCAAGATTGACATGGATCAGATAACGAAAGGCTTAATCACTTTCGCTCGCATATGCGTTGAAATCGACCTCAGTCAAGGGCTTCTGGATAGGATACTTATAGACTGGCATGAGAATCATCCTTACACGCAGATGGTCGATTATGAGAACATCGCCTTCAGGTGTCGCTCCTGTCAGCAAACAAGGCACCTCCGGGAAACTTGTCCTTTATCCCCAACCCCGGCCTCATCCCCTGGAGCACAGAAAAGGGCTAATGGTTGGCAAGACCCTAAAAATCGCAAAAGTCGCGCGAACTCTTCATCTGACAACACACATCATCACAAAGACACCCCAACTCCTCCATTTTCTACAACACCATCGTAGTCTCCAACAAATTCACAGCAGCCAACTGCAGATCCAAAACACCAGCCTTCGACTTCAACACAAAATCCTGAAGCTTCAGAAATATTGATTCTTATTCCCGCAGTTCAGCCTTTTCACCCCCCCCTCGAAAAGGATGAATCGAATGACATAATCATGGCCACATCCCCGCTCTCTGGGACTCAGAAACGTCCTCATGAATCGGATAATTCAGATAGTGAGAGAGAAGCACCCTTAGCTTCAATAGCTCAAGATTCTGTCATTTCCTCAGACCACCTGGCTTTGGTGGTGAAGGTTGTTGAGCCTATCAGTTCCTTTGGTTGGATTGATGTTCGTAAGAAAAAAGACAGAAAGGATCCTCTCCGGCCAACATAATGATCTGACCCTTTCTCCTTATCTTGTATGTTTCATCTTGCTATTCCCACGCATTCCTTGTGGCTCTCTTTTAGCATAGGTTAGTCTGTAGTTCTCTTGTGTTCTCTTTCTGGGGGTCTTTTGCAATCAACAAGTCGATGTGTCACTTTGTACTTTTCTTGGATTGAATAGAAAGATTCTCATCTTGTTTATTTACAACAAAAAATTACTTGTTGCACTAACATTAATTGGAGATTGAGTAATGCGTTTATGAGGGTACATATCATTTGAATAACAACGTTATTGGTATTTTTGAACATGTTGTTTACATATTCTCTTAAATGGAATTGTC
>JASDQU010104268.1:21518-37040 GCA_032191745.1 Picea mariana
ATTTCATTTCAAAAAAATCTTATTTTCTTCAATGTAATTTGTATTCCTTGTATGTCGTTGTGTTCATTTAATTTCATTTTATGTAGTAAAATTTTAAAACTAGTCAATCTATCATCATATCTTCTTTGTTCTAAAATTGTAAACAATGACATTGCTTTCTTATTTACGATTCCATCAATTGTACTAATTCATTAGAGTATTTTTGTGCTTTTAATTAGAGGTATAAATAAATTGTATCTATAATGTGAATTTTTTCTCTTTTGCCATTCTTTATATTGTTCTTGATAAGTATCAAAGTCTTTATAAGAGCCATCAAAACTAAGGCTGACATATACTCTTACATCCAGTGGTCATCATAGTAGTTTAAATAATCTTTGCCAAACATGTTGGAGAGTATCATTGAACTCATCATCATGAATTGATTTTATGCACTGAATGAGATCTCTCTAAAGTTCAATGTCTACTTTCATAGGCAATTGTTATCCCAACATGTCATCATGATAACTTTAAAGCATAATGTCTCTTATTAGTTCATGGGTCTACTCAAGTGTAGGTGGTATGACGCACCGACAAGTGCAACTCTTTATATAAAAAAGTAGCATGATGCACCAAGTAATAATAGTTGCACCATACTAAACATCAACATACAAATTATATTAAATGCAAATTGTGGATGCCTGAACCAATGTGTTTTAAGTAATGTGAATCATTGTTTATGGTGTGCCATACAAAAGTCTACGCACCATTCAATTTTCCTATGAATACATAGGTCACTTGCTATTGTACTTAATTTAGGGATTAAATTTCACTATTTAAATCATTTTCCTATTTTTTTCCAAAAACATTTATGCAGTTTTCATTATTTCATTATTTTTCAAAAATGATTCACCTAAATTTCTATACAATAAAATTATTTTACTTAAAAATTATCAATTTTTTTTAAAAACTATATTAAATCTTTATAAATTTGAATATTTTTAATAAATTATTATCAAACCTTTTTAGTAGTTTACATTTTAATACCTTAGAAAAAAAGTTTATATTTTAATAATTAGAAAAGATTTGTCAATATTTTTTGTATTTATAAAATTATTATGGATCCTTAAATTATTCCTTATGCAACATTATAATCCACTAAGTGCTTTGTTGTACGAGCGAGTTTAGAATGTGAACTGACGAAGATGGGGTTTTTGGATGAGATTCCTTTTTTAGCTATTTTTTCAAATTTTAAGTCGGTTTTCTTGGTGGATTAGTCGACTTTCATGGCGGATTTCCTTTTTTAGTAATTGGTTTTTAGGGATCTCTGGGATGGGAACCTTGTATTTTCCCTCTCGTCAATAGGGTGGTCTTGTCAAGGCCTTTCACATTTACCTTTAGTTTTCTTTTATGAGCTCTGATGCCCATTATTATTTGTCTTTACTACTGGTTTCTCAGGATGATCATGAGTTAGGGGCCCACGAGAATCGCTTTGATTTTCTGGTTCAGAGGTGACGTCCCTTTGTCATGCTGGCAACTACTTCGATGGACTTCGAAGACAGTGGCCTATTAGGTGCATCCGACGAGGAGGGATGGGACCTGGAAGGTCTTTTCAAAGCTGTGGATGAGTTATGTGGTTTAAACAGAGGACAGGAGCATTTAGTAACTACATTAAACTCTTTGGAGCCATCACCTCCAGCATTAACATATTTGACCCCCATTGAACTTGCTACCTGTGATAACTCAAGCTTGTCATCCCAGCCCTCTCGGCCTCCGATTACAGTGGAGCGGTTGGCAACTACAAGTGTTGTCAGACCGAGCTTTTCTCAGGAGTTTTGTAACAAGGGTGGTAGCGGCCTTACACGTAAGGATACTTGGTCTGAAAAGTTTCCTCCCACGACTCGTGGTCTGAGTGAACCAGAGGCACTTAAGGTTGCTAAGTATAGGAAGGCTACTAGAGCCTGGAAGCCGAAAAAAACCCATCAACGACTGGTGATAAGCATGGACATCGGGCTTGAGGAGACGTGTATGTTGACACTCTGTGCACTGGTAGGCCTCTTTGCTTATAAATGTAAATGTGATGTATCCTTCATAGATTGGATGAAAGAGGTTTGGCACACTCGTCTTGGGTATATCCTGACATATACGACTCTTACTTGTGGTTGGTTCAGTCTTCTTTTTAAGATGCCCGAGGATGCGCAAAGCATCTTAACCCAGTTATGGGATTACAAGGGTGCGGCCTTATGGTGAAACGGTGGCTCACTGGTTTTAATCCGTCCTCTGATTACTTTAGCTACAGGCATGTATGGGTCTTACTACCAGGACTGCCCTTAAATCTTTGGAATTTACCGACGCTTGAGGCCATTGGGAATTTACTTGGTCTCTTTTTAAAAGTTGATGATACCTGTCTTCTATCGATTGATAAGTGTATGGCGCGAGTACTGGTTGAGTTAGACTTGCATGCCTTATGGACTCCATTGAACTAGAGTGGAGAGGACATGTTTATGTACAACGTTTAGACTATCTTGGGTTACTGTTTCAGTGTTCCTCCTGTCGTCAAATGGGCCATATTAGGAAGGATTGCCACCCATCTTTTGGGCTCTCAGAGGAAGACGACGATCATGTTTTTTGTTCACTGAATCTACATTATATGGATGAAAGCCCGGATGGATCGAATCCTTTAGGAGCTGGAGCTACAAAGGACTTGGCAGAGAATCTAGATGGTGTTCCTAATACTCTCTTGGGTAAGCTCAATTTCTATTTCCCTTCACTTTTTCTTAAACTTTCACTTTGGGAAAGGGACTTTTTGGGGAATTCTRCTCTGTTACTTGYTGTCTCTTCGAGTTYRTCTGAGAAGGGGGCAGAATCTGTGATTGGGGAAGAGACTTTAGGGGACCCAATTCTTGAAATGGGTGGCTCTTCGAACATTCTTCCTACTACCTTACCTTCACTACCTGTGTCTACGTCTATTTTGACTGTTTTTGTCCCTCCATTGGAACCAGTACTTGAGTCTTTAGCACCTTCATCACTAGAGCCCCCGGATTTGACTCCCCTACAGACTTTTTGGGGAACGGAGGCTTTTGAAAACCCGACTTGCGATCCTGGTGAGTTTTTGCAGTCTCACAGACTGAAGTGTTTTAAGAAATCGGCCTGGTCAAGAGGTCTGAGCATGGAGGTTTCTCCTATTAAAACAAGGAGTGCACGGAAAAAATAGGAGCAGGGCTCTTCTTCTGTCGATCTACCATCATCTTCATCTGTGGAAAAAGGGGCGCTTAGAGGCATGAAAGCCCTTGTGAGGACTAAACCATGATCCTCCTTTCCATTAATGTAAGAGGGGTGGGGGGTCCCTTAAAACTGCCCAACATGCGAAGGTTAATATCCACTACGAAACCAGACTTAATTTTCCTACAGGAAACACTTGTAGATGAGGAAAAAGCAAGGAATTTTTTGATTGCTTTGTGTCCTTCTTGGAAGCTCTCTGCTGTGAGTTCGAAGGGGAAGTCGGGAGGACTCTTGGTGCCATGGAACCCTTATCTACTGGATCTACAACCTTTCTTATGTGATGGTAGTATTCTATTGGCAAGTGTCCAATTCCTGACAACAGAAGGATCAATTTTATTAATATGTATGGACCGTGCACTGGACGTAGAATTTTCTGGGAGAATTTGAATGCTTGTGGACTTCTTGATCGGAGGAATCTGATCATTGCTGGGTTCTGATGAAATCTGGGGTCCTTCAGGCTTGATTGACTCACATGCACAATACTTTAGAAAATTGTTCATGAGACACCATTTAATTGACATAAAGCCTCCGGAGGTGGTACCGACTTGGAGCAATTGTAGATTGGGGAAGGATAAAATTTCCAAAAGATTGGATAGAGTCTATGCATCTGTTGATTTGCTTGAGGATTCGACACTCTATAGATCTTGGGTTGACCAACACTACATATCTGATCATGCACCAATTCTTTTTCAAATTGATTTCGGGCTCAAGTCTGTGCCTTACCCTTTTAAGTTTAATTTAGTCCTGTTAAAGAATGACAGTTTTGGGGACTTGGTCAAAGATGTGTGGACTACTACATAGGATCAAACGGGAGGAAGCACACAATCAAGATTAGTAGGGAAGTTAAAATCTTTGAAGGAAATAGTGAGAAAGTGGCTTGTTAGTAAAAAGAAGAGTGAACAGCATAAATACTTTTAGATTGAAAAGGACATTGCCTTCCTAACAAAAGAAAGTCTGAAACACCCTCAACAAACTGAGTCACTCACCCGATTAAATCTATTTATCAAAGAGAGGAACAAATTGTTATTGGCCGAGGAGGAATTGTGGCGACAGAAGAGTTGAGCAATTTGGATCCAATCAGGGGACAAGAATACCAAATTCTTCCATAAGTTTGCTAGCTATAGACGCAATAAAAAATTTATTTGGGAGGTTAAGGATGACACTGATCATGTTTTCACTAGGCAGGAGGAAATAAAGGGAGAAGCCTTGAGACATTTCAACACCTTTTATAAAGAATCACATCTCTCGATTGTGGATCAGATTGAGGCTGTGAGATTATATCCTAGATTGACAACTGTTGAGGAAGTACAAGCTCTTGAAAAGCCGGTTACGAAGGTAGAGATTCTAGAGGTACTAAAGGGGTTTACCAAGGACAACAGTCCCGGACCAGATGGTTGGACAGTGGAATTTTATTTACACTTCTTTGATTTGATTGCAGATGACCTTTGGAATGTTGTTGAAGAATCCCACACTTCAGGAATGGTTAATAGATTCTTGAATTCAACATTTATAGCACTTATTCCAAAAGTCAATGGACCGGCTACTTTTGGCGACTTCAAGTCGATTGCCTTGTGTAATCTTAGCAACTCAGATAAGACCTATATTGTCCCGCACTCTTTCTGATGAGCAGTTTGGTTTTCTTAGAGGTAGACAAATTACAGACGCAATAGGTACAGCACAGGAGTGTATCCATAGCATAAAAGTGAAAAAACTACAAGCCATGATCCTTAAAATTGACTTGAAGAAGGCTTATGACTGTATTAGTTGGGATTATATCAGACTGGTCTTGTTACAGTGTGGTTTTGGTCTTCCGACGACCAATTGGATTATGGGATGTATTTCATCGGCCACCTATGCAGTTCTCATCAATGGGGAGCCCACCGATTTCTTCAATGGAGGCAGAGGTATTAGACAGGGGTGTCCTATGTCTCCACTTATTTTTATCATAATTATGGAATGTTTGAGTCTCGCCTTAAAAAAGAAACAGGAAGAAGGTTTGTTGACTGGCATCAAGGTTACTAGAATGTTATGTGTTCTACATCTCCTCTTTGTAGATGACATCCTCATAATGACTAGTGCATCTATAAATGAGTGGTCGGAGATTAATAGGCTCTTGAATCTCTTCTGCAATGCTACTGGTTTGTTGATCAATCCACAAAAATCATCTTTCTATCAATCTGGAGTACATTTGCTTTCTTAGATGATATTAAAACTATCTTTCCTTTCGAAATTTTTTAGTTGGCATCGGTCTTTAAGTACTTGGGATATTTCTTGAAAGTTGACAGGTACAAGGCATTGGACTAGGATTGGCTGCTAAAAAAATTTGAATTCAGAATCACACATTGGTGTAATAGGTGGTTTACTTTGGGGGGGTGTATTGTCATGGTTAAGGTTGTCCTGGAAAGCCAACCAGTCTACTGGCTGGCTTTAGCAAACATCCCAACCTTGATTCTTCATAGAATCCGACAACTTACCTACGAATTTCTTTGGAATGACAATAAAAAAAGAAAAGGATATCACTTGTGCAATTGGCATTATATAGCCCGACCGAAAAGATTTGGGGGATGGGGTCTGCGAAATATCTTCAGTTTTAGTCGGGCGATGGCAGCAAAAACCCTTTGGAGTGTACTTATGGGTGATGGATTATGGCATCGAATTATCAAAGATAAGTATCTATTGTCTCTCTCGATTGAACATTGGCTTAGAATGGAGACGACATCCGCACCTTCGGGCTCACAGACCTGGAAGTATTTACTGAATTCTTTAGATATTATACTCCACTGGATTGCCTGGTATCCAGTTTCTGGCACCATGATAACCATTGGGAGAGACTTGATCATAGGTATGGGTAACTCTGCTCTGTTATCTGAAGGTCTCATTTCGGCATTAAATCATCGAGGGATACATTTTTTATTTCAAGCAAAAGGGGTGTTGAGACCTGGAAGTCTAGGGGACTACTGGTTTTCTAGTGATGATTTAGATCTGCAGGGAACACTTGCTCTGGAATGGCAGACATACAGGAGGGCAATCATTAATAATGGCATTAATCTGGGGCCTGGACCAGACATTCTGAAGTGGACTGGTGACCCTTCGGGAAGGATCACTGTTAAAAATATTTATGGGGCAATTGAAGGCAAGAAGCACACATTCTGCATCGAAGGGTGAAGAAAGGCGCTTTGGCAATGGAACTGTCCACAAAAGCTTAAATTGTTCTCCTGGTTGGTGGCCGAAAACAAAGTACTTTCTTGGGATAATCTTCAATGTAGGGGCTTTATTGGTCCGGGTCTGTGTCACTTATGTATGAAAGAGGAGGAATCGGTCTTCCACTTATTTGCTATCTGTCCCTTTTCGAAGGAGGTCTGGGCTAAGGCAACTCATAGATTACTTCTTACAGGAACTTGGTCAGGCATATCTATCCCAGACTGCCTTAAGAATTGGAGAACACTAAATACAAGCTATCCTGCCCTCTTGGCTTTCATTGTTTGGTATCTCTGGAGAGAAAGAAATGGTGTGATTTTTGATAACGGGAAGCCTTCTACTCAGAGGGTGGTTATTCTATCACTCTCGACTTTAAATGAATATAAACTGTCACATAGGAAGAAGAGAGTGCGAAGGATTACAAAAAATTATGTGACAAGGTGTTTGGCGGGGTGGTTTGATGGTGCAACGATGAAAAATGGAACTAATAGTGGAGCAGGTGGTGTTATCTGGATAAATGAGAACATAATTTACAAGTGGTACCTAAATTGTGGCCCTGGTACAAACAACAGAGCGAAGCTGCTTGGGGCATGGGCACTTCTAGTTCTGGCCATTCGATTGGACATCAAGGATTTCTTTGTATAGGGAGACTCGAAGATCATTATAGAATGGTTGTCTGGCAAAGGTCATTTAGATGTTTTTTCTTTGAAGTGTTGGAAGGATAGGATTGCGGAATTAAAAAAAAAAAAACAGAATATCACTTTCCAACATGTATTTTGTGAAGACAATTCTGAGACAGACAGACTTTCAAAGCTGGTCCTAGACAAACTGCCCAGAAAAATTGAATATTTTCAATGTGTGGGAGATCATGAAGGGCCACATATGTTCTTAGATATCTACTAGTTTTTTCTAGGTGTCAGGATGATCATCTTTTTTGGTTTTTTGGGATGATTATTCTGGTTTTTTTTTCAGACTCTTTTTGATGTTTCTGATCGGTATTATGGTATATTGTTAGATTGTCAATCGTTAGACAGTTGTGAGGGACATCTGTGATGGACACACTGTTTTTGACTATTTAGCTGAACATTACCAAGATATGGAGGTGGCAGTTACAATTTGTTGTAAGCACTATGTATGGATCTTTTTATATCTCATTATGAATATAAAGTGAAATTTTTTCGTGGAAAAAAAGTGCTTTGTTGTACGAAATGTGTCTTTTGTATTTCCCTTTTAGTGCACGTGTCATGGAGAATCAATACACTATTGTATTAAGCACATCAAGTTTATATTTTAATAATGAGCAAAGATTTGCCAATGTTTTTATATTATATTTATAAAATTATTATGGATCCTTAAATTATTCCTTATACAACATTATAATCCACTAAGTGTTTTGTTGTACAAAATGTGTTTTTTTTATATTTCCGCGTGTCATGGAGAATCAATACAATATTGTATTAAGCACATCAATACACCAATGATGATTTAATGCTTTGAAGACCAATTTCTACAAAGACCTCCCTTGCCCCCTCTACTAAAAAAATTCAAAAATCACCGTGGTTCAAACCCACACTAAAAGTAAATTTCTCGTATTGATAATGTTCTCTCTAAAAACAAAATAGTGTGTTAATTTTAATTTGAATAAATATGTATCAATTTTTTTGAGGAGCTATGTCTTTTTTCTTCTTAATGACAAACATGGTTTTAATATTGGAATGCAGAAATTAATTTCACTAATTCCATTCTTACTGCTTTTAATTTTAATTTTAATAAATATGTATCATTTTTTTTTTGAGGAGCTATGTCTTTTTTCTTCTTCTTAATGACAAACATGGTTTTAATATAGGAATGCATAAATTAATTTCACTAATTCCTTTCTTAGTGCTTTTTTAAGAAAAAAAGAGTGTGTTTTTGGTTTCGATTAATAATGTATTTTCTCCTTCCTTTTATTTTATTTGGATGGAAGGTGAGATGTTAAGGTTGGAAAAAGAAGAGAATGAACAATGAACATGACATGTGGATCAATTAAATAAGAGTCACATAAGAATCTATGAAGAGGAGGATGTATTGGTATGGTCATTAAATTACGCACAGGGTGAATATACATTAAGATTGGGGTATAAAACTATGTTCATAGAGGTTGTTAGAGATGAAGAAGAATGGTGGTGGAAGGAGTCATGGAAAATCACAATGCCTTTGAAAACTGAGATGTATATGTGGTTGGTACTAAAAAAAAGCATTAACTTGCAAAATTCTTTAAAGAAGGAATAGGAATGGACCTGGGTGGTCTACCCTATGCAAACATGCATTGAAAACAATAGATCATCTACTAATATGTTGTCCTGATGCAGGAATGGTTTGGGAGGAAATGTATATGTTCACTGATAGGAGGGGAGGATGGCAAGGTCACATTGTAAATGGATTCTAAGGAAGCGGGTTCTTAATAAAGATTTGAAAGATTATAGGCCTCCCACCTTAGTGGTTAGCTAGGATATGTGGCTTGCTTGAAATGGGGATATATCCAATGATAGGCTTGGGCCTCCTCTTCAATGTGTGACATGAAAAAATCCATATTCTCAATCATAAAATTTCTCCTAAGGTTCAAAAGACTAGATCTTCTAATCATCTATAGATTGATAAGTCTAGGTCATGTTGTTTCAATGGGATAGCCAAGGGAATAATAGTGTATCTAGTGCTAGTGGTTTACTTCACCTGAATGAGACTCAAAACTTCACCTTTAAGGTAGGCTTAAGAGAGAGTATAAACAAAAATTTTGAGCTCATGGCCTTAAAGTACCTAACAAAATTGGTTGTTAACAAGGGTGCCCCCAACTTGCAGGGTTTTGGGGACTCATAATTGGTTATCAATTAGATGGAAGGAAAATACAGATTGAACGATATAATTTTATAGCACATCTTTGACCAAGGAAAAAAGAATGGAAACTGACTTCTCAAAAATTCCATACATACATGTATTTAGAGAATTGAATACAGTGGTTGATGCTCTATCCAAAGGAGGACTTCAATATGCTATAAACACAAGTGTGTTCAAAGGGCTACATGATGGAGTGCATGTGGATGAAAGGCCTCTGCCAAATTCTTAGTGATGGAGACTTGTTTATATTTCATTTTTGTAGATGTTGGATTTCATTGACATAAATTGTTGTTACTACTATATGTGTATGGGAACATTTTATAAGCTCTCCTTGATGTTTATAGACAATCTCATGATCATTATAGAACTATTTAGACCTACAACAGGGATGATGGTTTGTGGGTGGCTATTTCTTTCTAGAAATTGTTAATAAGTGTTGGAATGTCCATGGGAGCGCACATTTAAAACCATGTGAAATTTTTGTTATTAATGGAACTTTTTGGATTACTGATACATCTTGGTGTAAGGGAAGCCGATAGAAATTATGCTTGTATATAGCCTCTTAAACAGTAGACCTACAATAGAGCTATAGGATGAAGCATAACCTCTACCAATGTTGATGATGAAGACGTGTTTCTATTCTATTGATAATGGAGTTTATAAGATTTGTGGTTATATGTTGGCATTGGTTTACAAGACCTATCTCTATTCCTTTTTGAAAATGTATGAGGGTTAATATATCTTTGGAAGCGTATACATGGAGGTTAGTTTTTTTCCAATAGATTTTTTCCCATAGAAAATTTGCTCAAAATTATATTAGAGTATAATTTTTTTTTACATCTTCTTGTCCATAACATGGTTCGAATCAATAAACTAGACCGAAAGTACCAAGTAGTCAAAAATAAATTGTCCAGGAATAAACTTTCTTACAAGTCTCAGTGGACCAATACTTCAAAAAGAAAAGCTACATAAACCATAATACTAGATCTTAAGGTAAAAAACCCAATCTTTTTTACCCAGATTTATAAGATAAAGTCCAAAAATATTATAAGCAAGCTCAAAATACTGAAATAAGAAGGAGTTCAGAAAAGGATGAGATGACTTATGGGACCTGCAATCCCGTTTTCCCACTTGTAATATGTTATTCTACCTTCGGGTTCATGAATAACTTGTTTAGATAGTTGATCTGCCTCCGTGTTAAATTCCCTGTATATATGTTGGAAGCTAATTTCTTGAATTTTTTTTATTAATCCCTTTGTTCTGAGCTTCCATCCTTCAATGGCACTAGCCTGGAGTCTTCCTCTATTGTTTATCCATTCTATAACTATCTTTGAGTCTCCCAAAGTCTGAATTTTTTGTAGGGACAAATGTGTAGCTAGTGTGAGACTTGCCCATGCTCCCAGTAGTTCCACCTTTGTATTGGTTCCTTCCCCGTAGTTGAAAAACCATCTATAAACAGATGAATTTGGAGTTTTGATAACACCCCCGGCTCCACATTGCTTGCCACGTGAATGTGTTGCCCCATCAAAACAAGCAATAGAAGAACCCACATGTTGTGTAATCAAACAATATCTTAAAGGGATAAATTTTTTAGTTGTTGGGTGACTTTTGAGAGATGTGAGAGTCTTGATAACCACAGAGAGAACTGATGGAGAAGCATTCTCGAAGATTGCTTTGTTTCTCTCTATCCAAATATACTAGCAAGTAAGGGTTGCAAGAGTAGAGGAGACAGATTTGTCCTTTGTCCAAGAAGTAAAACAATCAGATAGTGTAATCCCTTCCCAATTTTTTTTAAGCTTCTGAATGGTTTTTATTCTTTCCCAAACCAGTCTGGAGAATGTGCACTAAATGAAAAGTTGGTTAATATCCTCGGTATTGTGTTTGCACAATTGACAAAGGCTTGGGCCCTCCTAGCCTTTTTGTTGAAGTATATCCCAGGTTAAAATTTTGCTTTCAGCTACCAACCAAATAAATAATTTGATCTTGAGTTGTAAGTCCCATTTCTAGATATTATACCTCCATCCACCATAACTCGGAAACCATTGGGTAGATATGAGAGCCATGTAAGCATTTTTAACCATAAGAGACATGCAAGTATCACCTCCGATCCACATCAGTTCGTCTTATGTATCTTGGATAGAGACTCGTGCGCCAATAAGAGCTATTCGAAAACAATCCCATTCAAATGTCAGCTCACCTGTAATATCTAGCTCGTTGCCATAGATCCAGTTTTTTGTGTGGGAGAAATGATCCAAGTGCCCTTTGGCTTGGGCGAGGACTGTGATCTTTTTTCGCCTTAAATGAGTGATAAGACCTTGCGAGAGAAAGGATATGTCTCCCAGTCCTAAGATTATGTCTCTACCGATAGAAATAAGGTGGTCTGCTCCGAGTATCCAGCTAAGCCAATGAGTGATCAAGTGGACCGACTTAATAAGATTGTTCTAGATCCTTGATGTTGCAGACTGTTTGAAAGAGGTCGACCCGAACCAATTGATGACAGTTGAATTGGGTAGATATTTATCCTTAATAACATTGTGCCAAATGCCATCCCAAGTTAGAACTCGTTAGAGTGTGTTAGCAGTCAAAGCAGTGTTGAAATGAAATAAATTGCGAAAAAAGATGAACATGTTGAGTTTCACTGTTACCACTCCATAGAAAATTGAACATAATTTTCCAAATCTTGTTTAAAACTGAGCGTGGAATGGTCTCCAAAGACATCCAATAAATCGGTTGACTCTCCAATACTGGTTTTATTAAAATATATTGACCACCCAAGGATAACCATCTATTGCACCACAATCCAATTTTTTTTCCATCTTGGCCAACAGCCAGCTCCAGTCATCTGCCCTGTACGTGGAGGTTAGTTGGTGAGCAAGACTCGTCACTCTTGAATACAATTAAATTTCTATTAGATATGATATAGATTGCATAAGAGTATATAAAACATGGAGTGAATTCAAATGGGTGAAAGGTTTAGTTAGTGAATAAATCCAAATTTTGACTAATGGAGATTGAGTTTTTTCTTTTTTCTTTTGTTTTCTTCTTCGATAATAATTTGAATAATTTAGATTTGTATGCATTATATTTTGAGGGTTGTATGCCTTTATTGATGGCAAATACACAAAATATGATACTAGTGATCTTTGATTTTTTAGTATAGAATGACAAACTTTTTAAAGGAGATATGAAATCTTCTTAACGGAGTGCTTGTATGTTTATGTAAATATAGGATGGCTTGCAATGATCATGGCAAAGGTTGTTCAAACTATAGAGGGTGGGAGTTCAAGTGAATAATACAGGTAAACCTGTATTAAAGCTAGGAAGGTCACAAAGTACTAGAATTCAAAATTTAGAAAGACAATTCTCCCATCTGTCTACTAGTACTTCCGAAACCACTTCTGCAAGACTCCCATCTCCTATTTCTCCTCCCAGATCTCATGTATATAAACCTATTGCTGGTAGATCTAAGTTAGATGATCACTTACTAATGCACCAACAAGGTTCCAAAGATTGCTACTGGTGTAAAAAGAAATACCCTACACAGGAACCCTCTGTAAATCCTGATTCTACCTCTTATCCATCAGTTCCTAAAAACTTCAGAACCTATCAGTCAAAAATAGAACATCACAAACAACATGTTGAATGTTCTGAATGCCAAGATCTAGCAGTCCCGACTATTAAAATGTTTGACTCTCCCTTACCCAGAAGTGGAAAAGATAAAAGGACTGAACTACCATATAGAAGTCTAGGACCAGGGAATCACAACCCTAAGTTTCAAAATGATATGGTAGCTGATCTAGATTTTATCAAATATAGGAAAACTGATGCTGACCCTTCTCAGGATATAATTAGACTTCAAAATTATTCTAATTATCAGTCGGTTTGCCTTGCGCAAAATTTAGATGACATTGCTCAAGATGTGATCAAAACAAAAACTCATTTAAATGGGTTACATTCTGAAATTGATCACATAGAAAATAATCAAGAAGAAATGAAGTCTAAGTTTGATACTATTCTTGAGAAGCTCAATACTATAGAGCAAGCTGTAAATTCTCTCAAATCTTCTTATGAAGATGAGTCAAAACCTTCTTCTCCTTTACTAATCTCTGATTCTCCACAAGATGCATCATTTTCTTTATTCGGTCCTCCTACCTCTACTGGCCATAAACAATTGACATTAAAGCAATTGGCTACAAATCTTTCAAATCCTACTTTGGCAAGAATAGCTGAAGTCTGTCAACTGGCTATAGAAAAGATCAATCTGGTTAAAACTCAAGTCTCTGAATTTGAAACCCAGGTGGGACAAGCCAAACAAGCAAGTCTTGAAAGCCAATTTTCTTGTCTTACAATTGTTCCTCCTAACTGTCCAGATCCTTTTGTACATATAAAAGTTTAGATGGAGATTCAAAGCCTCCCGAGTCCTCAGGAACACATAAGCCTTCCTCAGGTGAAAGTTCTGGTACTTCTTATTAGTCAGCCTGGGAGAAATGGTGTAATGTAAAGTATAGTGGAAGTAAGAAAGCCCCTATGGACATATATGGTGAGCCTAAAAGGTCTACCAAGAATATTGAGAATGCCCCAATCTCTAACTTTGACTGTAAGTATAAAACAGAGATTGAAACAATGATTCAAAGATGGCAAACTTGGGCAAAGACTCAGAAAATGCTATATAAAGATAAAATCACTTGGAGTGATATTTCTCTTAGGCTAACTTGGGGTTTCGAAGGTAATTGATATATTTGGTGGGAAAGAGTTTCTCCTCGAAGTAAGCTTAGAATACTTGAGCATGAGAAACCTGTTGATGAATTAGTAAAAGCAGCAGTCTATGAATTCTATGGAAATATGAGAATCAACACAAGTCATTATGCAGACTTATATATGAACCAAAGGCTGTGCCACCTTTCCCAGTTACCTAAATATTTCTGTACTATGCAAAGTCTCTTATACAAGGTACCTGACCCTGAAAACACTGCCTATTTAAGAAAGTATCTATCCTCTTTGCCTAGCAGAACACCTGACCTTGTAAGAGAAAGATTAGAGAACCTAGAGATTGATATCTCTGAATTGTCCCTCGCCGGTTTGCATGAGCAAGTTGTCACAGCTCTGCAAAATGAATGTATGAGGAAAAAGACTGCAAAGTCTTTAAAGAAACATCTACATATAGATTCATCAGTCTGTGATGTTCTTCCAGAAACCCATAGCTTTGGCTGTAATCAAAAGAAGACATCAAGAAAATGGTCTAAATCTCCCTGTAATTGCTCTGACAAGAAACATTCTTCACTAGTCCGATCTTCCAAGAAACTCCCTCGGAAGTTTTATCAATCTGGCACAGTCAAACGCAAGTTTTATTTTAAAAAGAGACCACACAATGCTAGGCCTAAGTCCTCTTCATGTTACATCTGCAAAAAGCCTGGCCACTGGGCGAATCAGTGTCCTCTGCGGTCGAAGACCAAAGCCCAAACAAAAATTATGGATTTATTTTTAACTGGATATGATCCAGCAGAATGGGATTTAGTCTCTCACCGTTCAGAAGGTGAATACCTATCTCTTACAGATAGCTCTTCTCTTTCGGACCCTGCTTCTCCAGCCCCTGAATCCAATGAGACTGATTATGAATATGACTCTTCATCTTCCCCTCATACTTCTTTGAACTTTCTAAATATCAAAATGATATCTTCTTTTGTAGATCTCCCTTCTCTTCTTCAACAGAGATCTACTCTTCAACAAAAGTTATCAGCTCTTACTCCTGGACAGTTTCGACTTTCCAACTATTATGCTTCACAAATTGACTCTCTAACTGCTCAAATTAATGCCATCCAGCAGCCCAGCGTGGTGAATATCCACCATTACACTCCTACTGATGCTGAGTTTGTGCAACCCAAGCCTTACAAACTCCTAGAACCATCTGGTCAAAATAAAAGCAAAGCAGTTATAATCTCTTCTGACTCTCCTTCAGATAGTGATACATTGGAAAATACTATCTATCATCTTGAAACAGAGATTAGAGAAAAGGAAGCATTAATTAGAGATCTATGGAAATCTTTGAAATTGCAAAGAGAAGAATTAGAATATCTCAAAAGAAAAAGAGATGAAGAAATATAACATGAGATATCTCTGAATGATACGGGAGCATTAATGGATAAAATGTATATATTATATATACATTTTATCCATTAATGAGGGTGGGAGGGG
>JASDQU010104268.1:81033-92470 GCA_032191745.1 Picea mariana
GAGAGGGTGGTTTCAAAATCTTGATTTATCAGTGTATAGATGGGTTTACAACTGTGGGGAAGGCACAAATGCAAGAGCAGAACTACTGGGAGTATGGGAAACTCTTATGCTGGCAACACATTTGTCTTTTCAAAAACTCCAAGTTCTGGGAGATTCTAAGGTAGTTATTGAATGGCTAACAAAAAGAGGAAGACTTCAGGCAAGTGCAATTGAAGGATGGAAGCTCAGAATAAAGGAATTAATTAAACACTTTCAATAAATTAGTTTTCAACACATTTTTCAGGGAATATAATAAGAAGGCAGACCTTTCTAAAAAAGCATTACAGGAACCTGAAGGCAGAATTACTTATTACAAGTGGGAAAATGGGACTGAAAGTCCCAAGAGGCACCTCATCCTTTTCTAGTACTAGTCCATTATATTTCTGTATTGGCCAAGCTTACTACTTTTTGGCTATTTTACTTATAGTTCTGTGGATACGTAGTCAGATGCATCCACATCTGATTTAGTACTGTGGTTTTTGCATCTTATTTTGAATCATCGGTCAACTATGACTTGTAAGGATTGTTATATCCAAATATTAGTTTTTTGAAATCCTACGTACATTTTGGATAGTCCTTCTCTTGTTTTTCTGTTATGGACAAGAAGATGTAAACAAATTATATTCACTAATATAATTGAGCAAATTTTCTATTGAAAAAAAAAAAGGTGTTAGAAACGTAGACTATGTATCCACATATATATTAAAGCACAAACGGTGAAGTTTTGAAACCTACACAAGAAGGGTAAACAATTATCATGTGTTTTATTGTTTTCTACATTAATGTTATCTATTTAAAATTGATTGGAAAATAGGTTAACTTTTCAAGATTCAAAGACATTTGGAAGTAGTGAAACTCTGTTATACATCAGAAGCTAAAAACATGTAGATTTAATTAGCAACAAATAAACTATATACATACAAAACAAACACAAAGAATGAACACAGATTTACGTGGTATAACCCTTCACAAGGGAAACATCCATGGGGAAATGAAATTCGGTTTTATTATGTTCAAGGGAGAATTACAACAATCAACATACATCCATCCAACCCTTCAACTTTGTGCATCTATCATCCTTTATGGATTACAACAATTAGATACAATGAATGCACTTCTAACCAAACGTCCATGTTTAGTAGATTTGTCTCAACTAAAGGCTAAACATTAGGATCTAAAACCACCCACATTCCATGTTGAGAAATTTGTTGGCACCGTTCAACAATGTCCACCTTGACAACAATTTACCTGAATTTCATGCCCAATTTTATTCATCACCTCTTTTGCAAGCCAAGAGAAGGCAAACACCAATGTGGCTTCTCTATCGGTACTGGTTTTTTGAACATGTTTGCACAATTATCTTGTGTATGGAATTTTTCCAGAGACACTCCTCTTTCATCAACAACATGTCTTACAAAATGGTATTTAATAGGAATATATTTTGTCTTACTGTGATAAGTTGGATTTTTAGCCAAATGGATTGCACTTTGACTATCACAGAACAATTTTAAGCTGTCCTGCACTCTTCCAAAATCATCTAGTAAACCTTTCAACCAAATTGCTTCTTTGCAGGCATGTGAAACAACTACATATTCAACCTATGTAGTGGATAAAGCGACAATATTCTAAAGCTTTGACATCCAACTAATAGCTCCACCTGTAAGAGTAAAGACATATCCTGAAGTTCATCTCCTCTTGTCTAAGTCACCTGCAAAATCTGAATCGACATATCCGCACATTGAATCCCTACCACTGTTATAGGTGATACAATAATTACGTGTTCCTTTCAAATACCTAAGCACCCATTTCACTGCTGCCCAATGCTCTTTTCCTAGATTTTCCATGTACCGACTGAAAACACCCACTGCATGTGAAATATCTAGTCTTGTACTAACAATCACATACGTAAGACTCCCTACTACATTAACATACTGTACACAAGACATATAATCATTTTCTTCATCAATACTAGGACATAAACTTGAAGAAAGCTTAAAATGAGAAGCAAAAGGGATTGGAATTGGTTTCACATTGTTCATACCTAATCTTATAAGTATTTGCTCCACATACTTCTATTGTGATAACCATAGCTTACCATTTTTCCTGTCTTTGTGTATTTCCATGCCCAAGATTTGTTTTGCTACTCCTAGATCCTTCATGTCAAACGTCCTAGCCATCTGAGCCTTTAACCTGTTGATCTCTGCAGGCTCTAGCTTGCTACAAGCATATTTTTAACATACAACACTAAAATAATGAATATGCCATTATCCAACATTTTGAAATAAACACAATGATCATACTAACTCCTTGTATAATTCCGGCTCACCCATGAAGGAATCAAACTTCTTGTACCATTCCCTGGGAGACTGTCGGGCCATATAATGACTTCTTGAGTTTGCAAACAAATCTATTCATGTGATCCTGAACAAACCCTTCTGGTTGTTCCATGTATATTTCCTCATCTAAATCTCCATGTAAAAATGTTGTTTTAGCATCTAGTCGCTCTAATTCCAGATTAAATAAAGCAATTAGTGCCAACACAACCCGAATTGAAACAAGTTTAACAACTGGTGAAAATATTTCATGGAAATCAATACCTTCTTTCTATGAATAGCCTTTTTCCACCAGTGTTGCTTTGTACCTCTCAACTTTATCATCAACACCCTGTTTTAGTGTATAGACCCACTTGCAGCCTACAATTTTCTTGTCTTTTGGGAGTTCTACCAGATCCCATGTTCCATTCCTTTCTAAGGCATCCAGTTCCTCTTTCATTGCTTCTTTCCATTTTTCACTATTAGACACCTCCATTGCCTCCTGATAGCAAGTAGGATCCTCATTATTAGTATCCAAAGAAACAGATGAAACAAAATCATCATACCTTCTAGGAGGATTCCTAACCCTTGTAGATTTCCTTAGTGATGATTGTGGTATTTCCACATTTTCTTGATTATAATCTACATCCACATTTTCATATGCAGGAACATCTTCATGAACATCCTCATGACCTATTCATGAAATTTTTCATGAATCTCTTCATGTTCATCTTCCTCTATAGACGAACGAGTCTCAAACTGGATCTGTTGAGTTTGTGGTACCTGCGCCTGTTTCATTTCAACATCTACATTTGATTTTATAAAAACTGATTCATCAAATATTACATCCATGTTAATGGTGATTTTGTGGGAAGTAGGGTCCTACAATCTATATCTCTTAATTTCATCACCATACCCAACAAAAATAAGCTTTTTAGATTTGGGATCTAATTTAGAACATTGATGCTTAGGTATAAGAGCATAGGCCTCACAACTGAAAATCTTAAGGTTCAAATAATCACAAGAGTGACCAATCCATACCTCTTATGGAATCTTACATTCAATTGTAGTCGATGGTGATTGATTAACCAGATAACACGCTGTCGAAACTGCTTCTGCCCACAACTATTGCTGCAACTTGGCATTACTAAGCATGTCCCTTGCTCTCTCTAGAAGAGTCATGTTCATGCGCTCATCAACACCATTTTGTTGTGGAGTATAGGTAGTGGTTTTATGTCTCTCAATCCCCACTTCTTTGCAATAGTTTTTGAATTCCATAGATATGTACTCACCTCCATTATCAGTTCTTAAACATTTAATTGACTTGCTAATGTTCTTTTCAGCCAAATCTCTAAAGTGCTTAAAGACAATAAAAGCATCAACTTTTCTTTTTAACAAATAGACACACACCTTCCTAAAGAAATCATCTATAAATGTAACAAAATATGATGATCCTCCATACGAGATTGTGGGGGATGGTCCCAAAACATCTTAGTGAATGTAATCAAGGACACATTTACCACTGTGTTTTCTCGTTTTAAACTTATGCCTACTCTGTTTACCAAAGATACAATGTTTACAGAAATTTAAATTCAGAGACTTCAAACTTGGAAGTAACTTACAATCTACAAGTACCTTAAGTCCTCTCTTGCTCATATGACCCAAACGCTGATGCCATAAACAAGTGGAATCACTTGCACTTTCATATATCGTTGTTGCTTGATCTCACTTAGTTCCTCCTTCAAGTTGATAAAGGTTCTCGATCATGTTTACCTTCATGACTTGTAAGATGTCTTTGAACACTTTCATCACTCCACCTTGAATTATCCATTTGTATCCAGTATAATCTAGGATTCCCATAGATATTAGGTTCTTTCTAAGTTCATGTATGTGCCTCACATCTGTCAATGTTCTTATAGAACCATCATACATTTTAACTTTGACGCTACCAATTCCAACAATCTTACAGGAAATATCATTTCCCATAAAAACAACTCTATCATCTATAGGTTGATATGTGGAAAACCAATGTTTATATAAACACATATGATTTGGTGCACTAGATTCTAATAACTAATGTTGATCATGATGTGAAGAGTTAGAAATAGATAGAACATCATCAGTCATACCTGAACCGGACCCTGAACTCGTCTCTGTTGCATTTGCTTCCTTTACTTCTTTTGTAGAGTCATCTTTGGAGGCCTGTTGTCGTTTTCAACAATCATTTTTCAGATGTCCGGATTTGCCACAGTACCAACACTTAAGTTTACTTTTCCTCCCTCTTGACTTAGATCTGGAAGAATCTCTTTGATTCTGCTCTTTATCTTTGGATCGCCATCTGACCACCATTGCCTCAGAAGTTGAGGTTTCTTGACTATACTTTCTTCTCATCTCCTCAGCCAATAAAGCTCCCACAACAGTGTCATAATGAAGAACATCTGTTGAACTAAATGATCCCAGACTCCGACAACGAACACAGTAGTGTCACTTCCTTGTCTTCGTCTTCGAGTTTTACTTACATACTAGTTGATTGAATTAGAAGAGTATTAAAGGTACTTAAATGGTCAGTGACTTTCGTACCTTCTTTCATTCACAAACCATACAACTGCCTCTTCAAATAGATTCTATTGGTCAAGGACTTTGTCATGTAAAGTCCTTCCAATCTGGTCCACAGACCTGTTGTTGTTTCCTCTCCTACTATATTAAACAAAACATCATCTGCAAGGCACATACGTATAGTACTCATTGCCCTTGCATCCAAATCGTCCCATTCATCATTCGTCATGGATGTCGGTTTCTTTGATCTGTCTGCCAATGCTTTTTGCAAACCCTGTTGCACAAACAAATTCTTCATCTTGAGCTTCCACAACTCAAAGTTGTTTTTATCGTTAAATTTCTCAACTTCAAATTTTGAACTTTGAACTTTAGCCATTTTCCCAAACCCTCTGCCAATTCACAGTCAAGCCCTCTGTCAATCTTATGTTCAAACATGCAAAATATCCCTTTCCCTCACACTCACAAGCCACAAATTTGCCTTTCCCTGTTTTAAGAGGAGGGTGCTCCTCCAGCGCTGCCTAGGGGGCACCATCTTTAAGAATGATGCTCTTGTAGTGTGGAAGGGGGGGCGCCACTGTACTGGGACTCCCGTGTGCTTGCACTGGTTATGTTGAAGGGGGAAATTTCTGGACTTCTTAAGTGTTGGAGCGTCGATGCACCCCTAACACTACCTAGGGAGTGGCCAGTGCGCTAAAGAGAACTAGATCAACGCTCTCAGATGGCGAAAACGTCTAAGTTCTTCAATACTCTGATCCCCCTGCCTTCTCTTGCCAAAAAACATGTCCAAAGGTTCTTGCGCTCACAAGAAATCTGCAAACAATTCGCCTTGGTTAACCTGCTGCGCCTGCTCTGATACCACTTGTTATACAACCGAAGCTAAAAACATGTAGATTTAATTAGCAACAAATAAACCATACAAAAATAAAACAATCACACAAAGAATGAACACCAAATTTACGTGATAAAACCTTTCACAAGGGAAACATCCATGGGGTAATGAAATTATCCAACATACTTCCATCCAACCCTTCAGCGTTGCACATCTATCAAACTTTATGGCTTACAACAATTAGATACCATGAATGCGCTTCTAACCGAACGCCCATGTTTAGTAGATTTGTCTCAACTGAAAGCTAAATATTAGGATCTAAAACCACCCACATTCCATGTTGGGAAATTCGTTGGCACCGTTCAACAAAGTCTTCTCTCTTGGGGACCACTAACTAGTTGTTCCAAGTAGTGTAGTTTCTTTTGGATAACCGTGATTAATCAACTTACATTCTAACTATCCCCACTACTTAACATACTAAATTATGATAATTTCCCCACTATAGTTAAAAAATAAAAATGAAAACAGTCACAGAAGAAAGAAAAAAAAAATCAAAATCTTAAAATAATTCCACATTTGAAGCAGTAGTCTAAACGTTCTACCTTTTGGATGTTTTATGGTAACTTTTTGTGTTTGATTTTCCCCGAAATGCGGTGATGAATGGTTGGATCTGTAGAGAATCCATTTATGCATTCAAAATTGCAATTTAAACAACAAAAAATAGTGATTTTATCCAAATTTACTTAACAAGATTCCGACCAAAAATAAAATGTTTAACACACACCCTATTTAAATAACCCATATCACATCAAAAGCCAGTGAATGGCTTACTTTCCCAAAAAAAAAAATCAAAATCTTAAAATAATTCTACATCTCCCCTCTATACCTAAATTACAAATATTCTACCCAATTATGTACAAATACAATAATACTATTTGAATGACCTATATCACATCAAAAGCCATACACAAGTTGTGAATGGCTCACTTTCCTGCGGTTGACGCTGTTACTTTCTTGAAAACATACCCACGCAGGCAGGAGGAAGCTGTTCCGAATCCTAGGTTGCTGTACAATAATAATCTATTGTTCTTTTTTAAGCCAGGGTTAACTTTAACCGGAGGACTGAGTAAGGATACATAGCATTTATTTTGAATTCGCAGGAACGTTGAAACGTACAGGCACGGGGCCCAAGCTTATGACACGTATCGTTTGACATCTGGAGAGGCCCCCAGATAGCTGTTTCCAGTAGTGGACGGTATCGTGAGCGTGAATGGAAGGAGACATTGGGGACAAGGGAGGAATGCAGCTGGAAGTTGCCAGACTACACGGTAAATAATAACGCATTCCAGCACAGTGCCCCTCTGTCAATCGCTTTCAACCTCTTGGTAACCGCGTCCTTACTTCCACAAACTTGCCCTACTTATATCTCGTCCCTCTGATCCTTTCCTCATTGATCAGCTTACTCCTATTGGAGTCTTTTTTCACAATTCTGCGCCCCTGTATTTGACGATACTGCAGCTTGTTTGTGATTGTTATAAGCGAGTTTGAATCCGTTGGCTGTTTGATCGGCAGTGAGATACAAGGTATTTTATCGGCTTGCCCTAAAATGGCTGGTTATGTTTCATGGCCTGGACTGACCGCGATGCTGCAGATGGTGGTGTGTATGGCGATATTATGTTCATCTCCTGCTGCTGGACACTTAAGGAAACTTGCTGCTTTGGTGGAAGAGCCATCTGTTGTTTTGACTTACCACGATGGTCCTCTGCTCTCTACCAGCGGGGTAATCCCTGTCCATTTGATTTGGTACGGGAAATTCACCCCTGTTCAACGCACCATTGTGGGGGATTTTCTGCAATCTCTTGGGGCAAAGACGTTAGAAGGGACTAACGCAAAGCTGCCCTCCACATCCACCTGGTGGAAGACCACCGAGAAGTACGAGGGCGCCGCCTCTAATAAGGCGCCCCCCTCCAACAAGGCGGCTCCCTCCAGCTTTGTAATGCTTGGAAAGCAGAAGGTGGACCAAGATTATTCCCTTGGCAACTCACTCAAGAGAAGTGACATTGCTGCTCTGGTTCAAGCCGCCGTCAAGTCGGAAGCTGTGCCTCTGCCGAAGAGTAATGCTGGAAATGCCAATGCTATATATTTGGTGCTTACTTCCGAGGATGTTACCGTGGAGGGTTTTTGCATGAGTTCCTGTGGATTCCATGGCAGCCTAAATTTATTACCGCTTCAGCAATCAACAAAAAGCCGAATGATGGGGAAGGAGGAGAAGCATCAACAGCTTCTTCCTTACGCATGGGTTGGAAACTCTGCAAGTCAATGCCCTGGACAGTGCGCGTGGCCGTTTCATCAGCCCATCTACGGACCCCAGACTCCTCCTCTGGTAGCACCAAATGGCGACATGGGCATCGATGGGATGATTATCAACATCGCCACCGTTCTGGCAGGAGCAGCCACTAATCCATTCAACAGCGGCTACTTCCAAGGGGATGCTGCCGCACCTCTAGAGGCCGTGTCCGCCTGCCCCGGAATATATGGAAAAGGGTCATATCCCGGGTTCCCTGGGGAGCTTCTAGTGGATAAAACGACGGGGGCAAGCTACAATGCGCATGGAGTTAATGGGCGGCAGTTTCTGCTGCCGGCTATGTGGGATCCGGCTACCAAATCTTGCCAGGCATTAGTATGATCATCTTTGTAGTGGCCCATAAACACACGGAGAAGGAGGGGAGTAAAACTAGATGTAGGTGCAGATGCTGCAGCATCTTTTATATATGTATTCTTTTATTCTTTTAAAAGATTAAAATACATTCATTCATTCATTTGTTTTGTTTCAATCTTTTTATAAAACGAGCCATTTATATTTTTTGCCATAATTTGATCAGCATTGATTTATTTGAACCCCCGATTTTATAAGTTTATAATTTAAATAGATGCCTTAACATTATAATATTTATAAGCGTATAATTTAAATAGATGCCTTAACATTATAATGTTAATAAATTAAATAAAAATAACTGAAAATCCATTTAAAAAAATATAAGTACTCTTCGTGAAAAAATATCATTATTCTTACAAATTGGTCAATATAATATTTATTTAATATATATCTATCATTATTCTTACAAATTGGTCAATATAATATTTTATTTAAAATATCTCTAACTACTCCTAGTGGTTGGCTTAATATAATATTTTATTTAAAATATCTCTAACTACTAGTGGTTGGCTTGATATTGGCTGCACATTAAAGACAAAGTAACATCTGATACCTTATCAATCATTAAGGTAAAATCATGAGTATCTCTCCATCTTGGATTAGATAATCTAGTTATGGGTGCTGAGAGTGGGTATGGGCTTATCTACTACACCTCCAGCGCCATGATCATCATTTATCTTTAGACATGATGAAAGACGCATATATGGAAATGAGTGTTCACCTTGGTACCTTTAGATTTTATGATTCTTGAATATTGTTCCAGATAAATATCGGAGAGTGAGTTGTTGTTAATGGTGGATTCAATGTTCGATGTTGATTGGGTTATGGAATCTTTGCTGGAAGAAATGGAGTTTTAATGATACAAAACAATGTTGTAAAAATATGATTTGTTACAATGTTATATGTATAAAGCATAGTCTAAACTAAACGTTCTACTCTATCAATCAAACATGTTATTTGGAGAAACATGTTACTCTATCAATCATAATCTCTCTATATGATTCCTTTGAGCCTACCTATTTATCAAACATGTTATTTGGAGAAACATGTTACTCTATCAATCATATTCTCTATATAATTCTATTAGTATCTCTCACTTAATCCAAGTGGAATGTATTCTGAATGATTCCTTTTGAGCATACCTATTTGAGTGAATGAAGAAGCACTCATAATTTATCTTAACTAATTTGCTTACAATCTAAGATTTTTGACCATATTATGTTAATTGTTGGTATTTCGTTCATTTTGACCATATTATGTTAACTGTTGGTATTTCGTTCATTTCATTAATATGCTTCCAAGTATTCTTAATTGTGATCAGTTTGTGAGATAAGGGTATTTTGGTGTTTTTGGTGATTTTTTTCTTTTGATTTTGTTCGAAATTTGATGAAGAATGGTTGGATCTGCATATTTGAGTGGCTAAGTTTGTATAATTGAAGTGTTTTGAGAGTTTTCATCAAACTAAATTCATTTATACATTCATAAATACATTAAACAACAAAATTCCAACCAAACAAACTAATTCCGATAAAAAACACCATATATTCATTTATACATTCATAAATACAATTTAAACTACAAAATTCCAACCAAACAAACTAATTCCCAAATAAAAAAACACCAAAAATAAAAACTTTTAGCCAAAAGCAATTTGTAATATAAAGATTTTCATAACCAAACAAACTGATTCCTAAAAAAAACACCAAAAATAAAAACTTTTATCCAAAATCAATTTGTATTATGAAAATTTTCATAAAATTAATGAATACTCACTAACTTTGAGATAAAAAAACACAAAAAAAAAAAACTTTTAGCCAAACGCAATTTGTATTAAGAAGATTTTCATAAAATTAATGAATACTCACTAACTTTGAGAACATTCAAAATATTTTTGTTAATTCCTTGGTTTTATTCTATTAATAATAATAGAGAACAAATTACGTTCTCTATTACTTCACCCCGCACCCCACCTTCATGTTCTCTATTATTTCGCTCGGCACCCCACCTTCATGTAGAGGGTGAGGGTGGGGTGGAGTGGGGGTACGGATGGGGGGAGTAACAGAGTCGAGGAGAGTAATAGAGAAAAAATTACAATTTTTTCTCTATTTTTTCTCTGTTACTCCCCACCACCCGCACCCTCTTGAGAGTGGGGAGAAAAAATGCAATTTTTCTCTATTATTGCCCCCACCCGCACCCCTCGTGAGGGTGAGGGTGGGGAGAGTAATATAGAAAAAATTGCGTGAGACGAGTAATAGAGAGTGGGGGTGGGAGGAGTAATAGAGAAAAAAATAAAAAAAATTACACATTTTTCTCTATTACCCCTCCGCACCCCCACTCTCATCTCTATTACTCCCCCCCACCCACACTCTCATGAGGGTTGGGGTGGGGCCAGTAATAGAGAATAAAATGGTGCGTGGGGGGAGTAATAATTTTCTCTATTACTCCCCCCACCCACACCCTGTAATAATTTTCTCTATTACTCCCCCCACCCACACCCTCATGAGGGTGGGGGTGTGGGGAGTAATAGAGAAAATTATTACTTCCCCATCCCCACACCCTCAATTTTTTCTCTATTACTCACCACACCCCCACCCTCATGCAATTTTTTATCTATTACTTGAGAGTGGGGGTGGGGGAAGTAATAGAAAAAAAAATGGTGGGGGTGGGGGGAGTAATAATTTTCTCTATTACTCCCCCGATTCGCACCCTCATGGGGGTGGGGGGAGTAATAGAAAAAAAAATTGTGGGGGTAGGGAGTAGTAGAGAAAAAATTTGTGGGGGTGGGGGGAGTAATAATTTTTTCTCTATAACTTTCCACACCTCCACCCTCATGAGGATGGGGGTTGAGGGGAGTAATAGAGAAAAAATTGCATGAGAGTGGGGGTGGGGCTAGTAATAGAGAAAACATAATAATGTTTTCTTTATTACTCCCAACATAATTGAAGAACGTGCTCGAACATCAACTCCATTCATCTCATCCATTAT
>JASDQU010104268.1:117439-127779 GCA_032191745.1 Picea mariana
ATTATGCTGCTAGATGTTTATCGATATATATTTTTTATTCTTTATGGAGATTAATACACATTATTTTGCCTCAAATGTCTTCCAAAATTGGCGAAAGCCCTTTGTTAACCCCAGGTGTTGCCTCATTTGCTTAGAGAGTTTGAAGCATATTGAAAAAAAAACACATTATATTAAAATTTCATTCGTTAGGACTCTACAAATTTCATTCGAGTCATGTTATTTTCATGGCGGACTTCCATTTTTTGGCTTCTTGTTTTGGACAGTGCTGGGCGAACATGGAGTGAGCAACGCATGTTCTTTAATAATTATCTAATTATCAATCAATATGATTACAATGCAATGCCAATGCAACGCTACCATTCACACATAGATTACGACACCATTTGCAATCTTCAATAAAAGTGGTTATAAACCCTACACATTACCCACCCTGGTTTTTTTATTATGCCGACGGACATCACTCTTTTTGGCGAATCAAAAGAGGAATGGGTAATGTTGCGATTTGTTAAGGCATACATGAAAAACATTTCGTGTGTTTGTTTATCCTGGACGGAATCAATGTTTGGACACCGTCCTCTCCATTCCAATGGGAAACAACATCAAAGTGTGACAAGCTTATTGAACACTATACATCAAACTGTTCCATACATCAAAGTGTACCATAGGCTTTTGAATTGAACATCAAAGTTTCCCAGCCCCATAAATTTTGTTAGCCTCGTGAATGTTAAAATAAATGTTAAAATACTTTCTTCTAAATTTTGTTAGCCTCGTGAATGTTAAAATAAATGTTAAAATACTTTCTTCTTCTACAAGAAAATCACTCAGAAGTAGAAAATCACTCAGAAATTGATCCATAAATTTTGTTAGCCTCGTGAATGTTAAAATACTTTCTTCTTCTACAAGAAAATCACTCAGAAGTAAAATCACTCAGAAGTAGAAAATCACTCAGAAATTGATCCAAAATTTGAAAGAATGATAAACCTCTCACCAAAAGGAATATGACAATGATAAAGAAAGTTACGGACGTATAGGTCTTGTTTCAACTTTTTTTATTCTTTTGGCATTTTAGTTGTGCAACATTGTTTTGCGTCCGGTCACAATGACTTTGACCAAGTCATGCTAGCTACAATCGAAATGTCTCTATTTAGGGTCTGTTAAAAAATACGCTCTTACCTACAAACTTACAATGTACACTTATACAACTTGTACCTTTTTTTTTCCACAAACATTTTCGCTTTATATTTATATAGAAATATAAATTGTTCATAACATAAAAGCATTCTCTGATAAACCCCAAAACAGTTCAGAAGAAATGCACTAGACGGTAGATACAACTATACAACAATAGATGTCAGCAAAGACCAACCTATCTTTTAACCCCAAAACAATACTGCCAGAAAACTCATATGCCTATAACCTAATAGACTTCCAGCACAAGGGAAAACACAAGCTAGAAAAGATCTATAAACATTCAATTTTTCCTTGACACATTGACACATTGAAAATATTCAATTTTTCCGGGGCATTAGAAGTGTCTTCTTAGACAGGCTATCCAAAACAGTGTTTTCTTCTCGATACACATGCTGAAAGAAATAACATGGAAAAGTTTTATAAGTTCAGAAATTCTGTCCTTCCAACACTCCAAGGATATGACCTGTAGACGACCCTTGTTGATCAGCCAATTGATAATAATCTTTGAGTCACCCTGCACAAAGAACTCCGAAATGTCAAGCTGAATAGCTAGTGTGAGAAGTGCCCATGCACCCAACAACTCTGCTCTGGTGTTGGTTCCCGAATCGCAATTGAAGTACCATTTGAAAATTATGTTCTCGTTGATCCAGATGACCCCTCCAGCTCCACTATGACGACCAGATGAATAGGCCGCACCATCAAACCATCCAGCCATGCCCCTTACCTCAACTTTCTTTGGTTTACTCCTTAACTGCTTTGTTCTTATAGTCATCTTGTATTCTCTCAAAATAAATATAGACATGATGGCCACCTTTTGGACTGATGGCTTCCCATCCTCAAAGATCGCGTGATTCCTTACCAGCCATATATTTCAAATGAAGGTCGGGAGAGTAGGATAGCTTGTATTTTGATTTCTCCAATTCTTAAAACACTCAGGAATGGTATTCCCTGACCACAGACCTGAGAAATTTGAACTCTGTTTTGCTCTAACCCAAACAATATTGGAGAAAGGACAACCGACAAACAAATGGAACTTTGTTTCCGATTCCTTCTTACACTTAGAACAATAGCTCGGGCCTACAAAACCCCTTCGCTAGAGATTATCCCATGTAAGCACTTTGTTTTCTACCACCAGCCAGGAAAACAATTTTAATTTTAGAGGGCAATCCTACGACCAGAGCACCTTTCTCCACCCTCCAATCAAATAAGCATACTTCTTTTTTTCCACTGCCTTGATCCTGCTCGAGGTGTCACCTCCGATCCATTTCAGAACATCCGGCCTCATTTGAAGTTGGATACCGCTACTAATAATCGCCCTTCGATAAGCCTGCCATTCCTCTGCTAGGGCCCCAACTAATTCCAAATCCTCGCTAGTAACCCAATTGGACCCTATAATGCCAGATCGAGGTGCTCAGTGAGCCTGAAATAAAAAATGGACTCCTCGCTGGTTTAATGCCAAGATTAATTCTTCAGACATATGTGTCGCTTCTACCATACCAAGAATCTGGTCTTTCCCGATTACAATCGAGGTTCCCGATCTCGAATACCAAACAAACCAATGCATCCAAATGTACACTGATTTCTGAAGATATTTCCATGTCTGGGATCCTGATACTCCAGATACCGGAACAGATCGTAGCCAATGCTCCACTGAGAAAGAAGATAGATATTTCTCTTTTATTACCCGGTGACAAAGGCCCTCCACCATTAGAGCCCTCCAAAGGGTGTTGGCCACCATAACATGGCTGAAACTAAACATATTCCGTAGCCCCCATCCCCCATATCTCTTCAGACGAGCTATTTGTTGCCCATTGCACAAATGAAAGCCTTTTCTGTTTCTTTTCCCATTCGAAAGAAAGTTGTAGACGACTTGGAGAATTCTGTGGAGGACCGAAGAAGGAATGCTTGCCAAAGCCGGCTAATAGACGGGTTGGCTTTCCAAGACTGCCTTGACCAAGACAAGGCGTCCTCCCAATGTCAACCACCTATTGCACCAATGATTGATTCTATTTTCATATTTGGTTAACAACAAATTCCAATCCTCAATGTTGAACCTATCAGCGTTCAAAATATAACCCAGAGACTTAAATCCATTAGCAAGATTATTAACGTCATAAGGGAAAAAAACTTTTATGGAATCCTGAACATGTTGTTGCACTTCGAACTGATAGAAGGAGGTTTTCTGTGAATTAATCATCAAACCAGTTGCATTGCAGAAGATAGCCAAAAGCTTTTGTATCTCCATCCACTCAATAACAGAAGCATTGGTCATTATGAGAATATCGTCTACAAAAAGAAGATGGAGGATATGTATAAGTCTAGTTACCTTGATACCTGACACCAAGCCTTCCTCTTGTCTTTTTTTAATCGCTAGACTCAAGCCTTCCATAACTAATATGAAGAGCAGGGGTGCCTACTATCACCCCTGTCTAAGACCTCTTCCCCCATTAAAGAAATCGGTGGGCTCGCCATTTATAAGGACAACATAGGTGACCGAAGAAATACATCCCATAATCCACTTGGTCATCGGAAGACCACATCCACATTGTAAAAGAATAAGTCTAATGTAATCCAAACTTATGCAATCATATGCTTTCTTCAAATCAATCTTGAGGATCATACCTTGCAACTTTTTCTCCCTAATGTTGTGAATACACTCTTGCGCAGTACCTATAGCATCAATAATTTGCCTGCCTTTTAAAAAACCAAACTGTTCTTCTGAGAGAGTACGGGACAAAATGGGTCTAATGTGTTTTGCTAATATCTTTGTAATGATCTTATAGCAAAGATTACATAAGACGATCGACCGAAAGTCACCAAAGGATGCCGGTCCATTGACCTTGGGAATGAGTGCTATAAATGTCGAATTTAATGATCTGTTTACCATACCAGATAAACATGAATCTTCGACAGCCTCCAATAGGTCCTCAGCGATCAAGTAAAAAAAGTGCAGGAAGAACTCCACAGTCCACCCGTCAGGACCATGACTCTTGTCCTTGGTAAAACCCCTCAGAACCTCTAAAATTTCTTCCTTCGTACACGAATTTTCAAGCATTTGTACCTCCTCTGTAGTCAACCTTGGGTATAATCGGACCGATGTTATCTGATCCACAATCGAATTATGAGTCTTTGTAGGAGTTGAAATGTCTCATTGCTTCTGCCTTAATAGCCTCTTGTCCTGTATGTACATGTTCAAATTCATCCTTGACTTTCCATAGGTGTTTTTTGTTCCTCCTAAAAGTAGCAAACCGATGAAAATATTTAGTATTCTTGTCCCCCGAAAGGATCCATGTTGCCTTGCTCTTTTGTCGCCATAATTCCTCGTCAGCCACTAACATCCTGTTTCTTTCAATCTCAAGTACTTTCAAGCGAGGAAAAGGTTCCGTAGCTGTATGATGATCTAGACTCTCTTTGGTAAGAATAACGATTTCTTGTTCTCTTTTTTTCTTAACCACAATCCACTTTTTTACTTTAGCTTTTAGTCTGCATAACTTCCCCACTAGTCTGGATTGCGCCCCAACTCCCAAAGTATCCTATTGAGCATTCCACTCTTCCCTAACAAGATCACCAAATAACTCGTCTTTCAATAATGCTAGAGTAAACTTAAAAGGATAGGAAACTGAGTTAAATCCATAATCCAGCAGGAAGAGCACCGGGGCATGGTCAGAAATGAACGGAAGTTCGACCCAAGATCTAAATAACGTGGAATCATTTAGAAGCTCAACTGAAGCATATATTCTGTCTAATCTTTTTTGAATGCCATCCGCCCCAAATCTACAATTGCGTCAGGTTGGTACAACCTCGGATGGCTTAACATCCACTAAATGATGTCTTAGAAAAAGATCTCTAAAAAAGATTGCATGTGGATCAATCAAAGACGACACCCCCCAAACTTCGTTAACTCTTGTAGAAAAGTTTAAATCACCCGCAAGTATTAGATTACTCAGATCTAAAAGTCTTTTTTCTTCCAAATTCTCCCAGAAAGGTCTGCGACCAGTACACGGTCCATATACGTTAATCAAGCTTATCCTTCTTTTATCAGGGATATGAATACCTGTCAATAATTACAACCAGCACACAAATAAGGTTGAAGATCAACAATGTTGGGATTCCACGCCGCCATAAGTCCTCCCGACTTCCCCACAGAGCTCGCTGCACTATACATCAAGGTAGGACATAAAGATAACATAAACTTCCTGGCTTTTTCTTCGTCAACTAGAGTCTCCCGGAGAAAGATTATGTCCGGTTTAGTGGTGGATAATAACTTGCACATAGAGGGCAATTTAAGGGGACCTCCCACCCCTCTGATATTTAGGGAGAGGATGATCATGATTTAGCCCTAGCCAGGGCTTTCATGCCTCTAAGTGCCCCCAAATCCAGAGTTGAAGTAAAAGGTTTTTCTAAACTAGACGAGCTAAGCTCTTGTTTCTTCCGAGCACTCCTAGTTTTAATAGGAGATACTTTTGAACTTAGACACCTCAACCAGGCTAGTTTCCTACCATGGTCTGATCTGTCAGATTTCAAGTCACGACCAGTGTCACAGCCCGGGTTAATATAAGCTTCTGAACCCCAAAAGCTCTGTAAAGGAATCAGGCTGGTATTCTCCCGTAGGGACGAAATTAAGGAGTCAACCACAGAAACCAAAGACATATCCGAAGCAGGTAATATAGGAGAAGGTAAAGACTGAGTGTTCAAATCCAAGGTGGAAGGATCTTAAGAGGCTATAGGCACAGAGACAACATAAACATTAATAGACTGAGGCATAGTCCGATCAACACTACAAATGGATGCTCCCTTGTATGTCGGGTCCACCACCTTCTCAGAAACAACCGTCGAGACTTTATGTAACAAAACAAATTTTTCCAAGTAATCTCATTCCCACAGAGAGAGCTTAAAAACAAGAGATGGACAGTAAGTTTTAAGCTTACCAGTCAGAGAGTTCGTGGCGCCATCCAGAAACTCATCCGGTCCCACAGTCTCACAGTGACCCATCGATCCCTGTTCCTCCAGGCTTTCCTCAATATGATGCATGTTCTTTGTACATGAGTCCAGATCATCATCCGCTTTAGAGAGACCATACCCAGTATGACAGTCTTTCCTTAAATGACTCATTCGCCTGCAAGTGGTACATCTGAATGGAAGACCAAGATAATCCAAACGTTGAACCATAACATGGCCTCACCATTCCAATTCTATGGAATCCATCAAACCGACATGTAGGTCTACTTCTACAAGCCCCTGGGCCAAACGTTTGTCTGTCGAAAGAAGACAGGCTTCATCAATCTCCAGAAAGCAACCAAGAAGATTGCCTATGGCCGTTAGCGCAGATGTGTTCCAAAGGTTTAATGGTAGACCTGGAAGTAGCACCCAAACGTGCCTGAAACTGAAGTACTCGGTTGTGGGGTCGAACCAATTCCTCCAACGTTTCAGCATTAAACTTCCCCCCTTGTAGTCCCATAACTTATTCAATATGCTCTCGGCATCCTCAGGGGTCTTAAAAATTAGACCAAACCACCCGCTAGGAAGAGTCATATAAGTTGGAATATATCCTAACTGAGTATACCAAACCTCCTTCATCCAGTCCGAAAAAGAGAGTTTACACTTTGTCTTGTAAGCAAATCTACCTACCAGGGCGCAAAGTGAGAGTTGACACGTCTCTTCTAGACCAACATCCATGCCAATGACAAGGCGACGTCGTGTTTTCTTAGGCTTTCAAGCTTTTACAGTCTTCCTAGGTCTATAATCCTTTAAAATCTCAGTTCCACGCAGAGTGCTCGCTGAGAAAGGATCATAAGTAGTCCAGGAGTTCACCCGAATATTACCGCTCCCATTCTTAGGAACACCTGTAACAAAACCCACGCCACCAATATCCTTGTTTGTTTCCACAGGCAGACCACCTTCTGCAGGAGTCCGATACGGCTTATGGCTAAAATCAACACTTCCTGAGTATGTTTCTTTTGGAATACTCGGAGAAGATAGCTTTGGAAGCGTCTTATCCAAGGGTAATAAAGGATCAACTAAATGCCTCTGACTAGCCTTTATTTTACAGAGTTCATCTACAGTCTTGAAAAGACCCTCCCGATCCCATTCCTCCTCGTCTGATGCGCCCAGTAAGCCACTGACCTCATACTCCATCCTATAAGCTTGCCACCTTAATAAGGCTCTGCTAGCTCTGAGCCTTCCGTCAGATCACATTCTGTGTGTCCCTGCGTCCAATACACCCCAAAAACTTAGGTAATAAAAGCTAATAAAGGATGCCATCTTATTACATAGGTAAGACACAAGTTGATACGAATAATTGATCTGTGGACCCCCCCAATGGTTTAATCCAAGAAGACACCTTCAAAGTGATAACCAATCACTAAAAATGGCTAACTGCCAAACTAGAATAGCCATCCCAAGGTTCCCCCAAGAGAACAGGCTAAGAAAAACGCCAAAAATAAAAGAAACCAGTTACTATAAATGGTAATCCACCATGATAAAAAGCATACCAAGAACCAAAACCTGCTAAAACATGTATCCCGCCAAAAACTAATTAAGTAGACTCATCTCCAATTAGAGGATTTATGTTCAATCATGGTCTTAAAACATCTTAACAATATTTTTTACACAAATAAAACATCTCAACAATAATTTTATTAATAGTTACACAAATATAACATTAATATTTATTTTTTACACAAATAAAACATCTCAACAATAATTTTATTAATAGTTACACAAATATAACATTAACATTACAATATTTTTAATAGTTACACAAATTAAATATTTCAACAATATTTTTTTGATTAGTTATACAAATAGAACATTATCATTACAAAGAAAAATAACATTTCTATTACAATGAAAAATAACATTTTTATTAAGTTAAGAAACCACAAGACACATATATATGGGCGACACTTAGGATATACATCTTAACTTTTATCATGAATAATGTTACAACATTATGACACAAGAGTGTTTCATCATTCCCTACAATTTGTTTTACAAGAACACAAATGATCGAAATAACACTTTTCTATCGCTACACCACTTGCATAATCCAACCTTTAAAACACCCACATATTTCCTTTTGCACATCTCATTTTTCAATTGTAATAGTGTCAATCTAGCTCCACCATACCTTGACACTAGCCAAGTCATCTAAGTCCTCCATGTAAATTGCTTGGACTTTTCCAACATCCAACTTAGCACATCAAATCTCCGTGTTCACTTCTTGTTTGATATCCTTTGATTGGATGCTTTACACAATGCTTATGTCATCTTTATATAGGTGGGAGGTGTCAAATTGTTTCCTTCTTCTAAGGTGCCTTTCACTATGCTCAATGCCCAAGGAGCTTCGAACGTGCAATCATACTTGGTGTGTGGTCAACTCCTCAGAGTCTTCCAAGGCTTGAAACACTTAGCCCCTTATGTCCACGTTCTCACAAAAACATGCATCACTATCCAAGGCATTTCAATCCAAATTCCCTCGACGGATATATAATTGTTCCACTTGAACAATGCCAAGGCACACTTTCCACCGCTTGAACTTCATGTTCATGTTGACCCAACATCCCTCTAGTCTTGTGGGGCATGACCAATCGTTCTAGACACCACTACCTATAGATCAAGGAACCATTTCCCATAATCGTTGCTAGGCGGGTCCATGGATCAAGGGAATGTTAGTGTCTGCAATTCCAAGTCTTTGTGTAACCTCCATAAGAAGTCACTTCACAACAACACTCATTTTTTTTCTATGCTTTCTAAATTGCTCTTGGAAGTGTCTTCAATGCTTAAGAATACCTTACCATCATACAAGACAACCCAAGGCATCCTCCTCTCACTCCGCAACCTTTAGTCACAATCAACCAAGACCACCCAAGGCATCCTCCTCTCACCCCACAACCTTTAGTCACAATCAAAAATAATTTCTAGTCATCATCTGTAATATCCTTGACCCAAATTATTAATTCTTCCTATGTGAAAATGATATGAAACCATTAGAATAATTTTCTCAATGAGGAATATTATCAAACACATGGAAAACACACATAAATAGAGAAGAATAATATGGCATCTTATTATGAACGGGAACAACAATACAAATATCTCTAGTGGCTGTAAAAACAACTGCAGAACAAGACTAGGAATATATACTATTGGCTGCTAGGAAACTACATAATCTGCTACAAAACACACAAGGAAACCTGGTATGATGCCAACATAGAAACCGAGGCTCTCCAAGCCTCCCACTGCTTTGCTCTAGTATACTTCAAGATCTTCAGAAAATACCCCAAGACAAAGACTCCAAATGAACTCTCCTTTGTCTAGCTAAGGTGGGTATTGCACCATCAAAACTAAACCTGCACTGGAAGGGTTTTTCCTAAAACCCTAACGAAAACACTGGCCACAAGAGCACTCAATACATATCAAATCATAGTGCCCAAAGAGACAGGCTCCCCTTCTATTTATTCTTCTTCTCTGATTCTTCTAGATCTTCATTCTTGACCAAATCAAACCTCAATTGATTAAAATATAATTATTTATTTTATTTAATATCTCTTTAGGGTTTGATACTTTGAGTCCCCTTTTTATTTGTTCACTATAGCCTACGAGAGTCGTGTAGGCTAATGAGTCATCAATTGGGGGGGGACATTACATTCCTCCCTTCCCAAAATTGCTTGTCCTCAAGCAATTTTAGATCAGGGTGTTGTAAAATCTGTTCACCTTCCCATGTAGCATCTTCTGCAGGGAACCACTTCCATATGACCAGGTACTCTCGAATAACTCTGCTTCTTAGTCTCTGTTCTCGTACATCCACAATCATTTCATATGCCAAAACCAATTGTCCTTCCTCATCTAGTGGAGGAATATCTATCGAAGCGGTGACCTGTTTTCCCAATGCCTTTTTGAGTCACGACACATGGAATGTGTTGTGAATTCTGCTTCCCTCTGGTAGCTCCAACTCATATGCCACCTCTCCAACTCTCCTGATCACTCTGTAGGGTCCATAAAAATGAGGTTTCAACTTCTCTGCACCACTCTTATTTAGTGAAGATTGTCGGTAAGGCTGTAGCTTAAGAAAGACTAGGTCCCCGACCTCAAAATTGTGCTCCACCCGATGCCTATTTGCATACACCTTTTGTTGGTTCTGAGCAACA
>JASDQU010104269.1:12630-25247 GCA_032191745.1 Picea mariana
ATCTTCCAAATTTGGCATCTTATCTTTCGGTGTCTCTTCCATATGTGCTGCAAATATTTGACACCCTTTTCTGTAACATTTCTTCAGCTGCAATGATGAAATTTCTCTAATGGTTACTGCCCTGAGAATTCCATGCACTTTCCTTAGGCTCCCTTCCTCATCCAAGCAAGTGAATGCCTTGTTATGATAGTCCAGCATAGCATGATGCCGGTCCAACCAATCCATCCCAATTAGACATTCATAGGAACCTAAAGGCAATATGTTCAAATTTTCCATGGTGTTCAGTCCATTCATGTCCACAAGACATGACTTAACCATCTCATTAACTTTTCTTTTGGCTTTGGTATCCAGTTGCACGAACCAAGATATTCCATGCTTGCTTCTTGGCAATTGCAAACTTTCCACCATATTATGATCCATATAATGATGAATAGCTCCTGAATCAATCAAAATAGTAATGGTTTGTATGTTGATCATACCTTCCACTTCAATCATATGTGATTGATACTCTACTTGCTTGTTGTCCAGGGATGCATAGATCCTTGGTACATTTCTGCCCATGTCCTCCATTGTTTTAGCTTGTTGTAAATTGTGAACATTCCTCACTTTTTAACCTCCGTGGGGACAATATCTGAACATATGATATCCTTTACAACCCCAACATTGAATAGGTGGTTGCCTTGGCCTTTGACCCCCTACCTCAATCATTCGAGGTTCTCTATAAATTGGCTGTCCCTGAGTATTATTTCTGTAGAATGGTGGCTTAGTTCCCTTCTTCCTTTGATCCATCCTGAATTTCCTTTTGTCTTCCCAAGATTTTTGGAATGTTGGCCTTGATTTTTGTTGATCATATAGAAATTTAGATCACCTTATGGTCTCCTCCAATGTCTTGGGATCATCATAGTGTGTTTTTTCACTAATAAATGATGGCAATCCACTCAAATACCTCTGAATATTAACTATATCATCCTTGATGAGAGATACATACTTCAAAAATTCTAAAAACCTTCTTTCATATTCATCTATGGTCATACTTCCAAGATTGAGTTCAAAGAACTCCTTCATCTTCTTGTCATAGTATCTCTTAGTCAAGTATTTCTTCTCAAAATACTTTTTGAATTCCCTCCAAGTAACACTTTTCTCTTTAATGTGTTGCACCTGCACAAGTTGATTCGACCACATGGATGCCTTTCCCTTGAGTTGATAGATGGAAATTCTTCCTTCTACATGAGAAGAATAATTATTCAATTGAAAATATTTTCTCATTCCCAACAACCATGTCTCTGCATCTTTATCCTTCTTGTGCTCACCATCGAAAGTAGGAGGTTTGGTTTTGTTCATTTATCCTTGTAGCTCATCCACTCCAGACCTCTTATGCTTTCTTATAGGGAATGAAATCAATCTGATGTCTTCTCTCTTATTGGAATGCCTCAGGGAGTGATGGTGATTTCTGCTAACACTCCTTGCTCTTCTTTTCTCATCAGGAGACTTGGGACTTCCATATTTGCTTGAGCCACTCTCCTTATCCAATTTATTTTCTATTATGTTCAAGCTCTACAATAACTTCATGTTGAAGTCATCCTGCTTCTCATTGTCTCTCATAAGCCTTTCATTATCATATTTATGGCTTTGGACATCCTTTTTCAAATTTTTAGTGGTCTCTACCTTATTCATGTTTTCATTCGTTCCTTCTCCATGTCCATTGGAGTTTGTTCCTTCAATGCCCAAATGGACATCCATCCCTCTGATTTCATATTCCTGGATATAATTCCCATATGCTTCTTCCATTCATCTAGAATCTGTGATGATCTTGATCTGATCTATTTATTGTTAACTCTGCAAAATGTGTAGCCAACAAAACTATGATAGCCTAACTGTTTCAATAATTTTATGAAAAATATGAACCATTCTGGTTCAATAATATATCATAATTATTTCTTATTATTTCCTGAAAAATTTAATGCCTATTTCAGTTTTATGGCTGTATATTTATATTCCATTGTCCAATACCTTTCCAATTCCTACTCCTATGCTCAATTCCGAGTCTTGAGTAGAAAGTTATGGTTATTTGAAAATTGCCCATTAATTTTTCTGTTCACACTTCAACTAGGCGCAACTTTGCATTGTAAATATGCATTTTTTCACCCACTCCATTAGAATTCTCATATATTATCAATTGGGTTTCCTCATATATATATTATGGACATTCCGTCCAAGTTTCACCCCATTCTGGGTTCTGGGCTGTCAGTTACAGCTTGTTAAAGTTCTAGGCCAATTCGTGTTTTTGGTCTAGAATGATATAGGTACCTTATTTTCCATTTTAAACATCTTTAACATGCCCAAAAATTTAATTAAGCTTTGGGAATGTCTTCTATGGTTCAATATATTTCCATTGATGGCTCCTGCACCTCAATCGGATTTCAGAGAAGAAATTTGTGGCTCTTGGAAGTTAGATGGGTCTTAAAATTTACCCTCCACTGTATGTGTTGTAACTTTCTCATAAAATCTTTGTTTAACGAACAATATACACCATTAGAAAGATATCTTCAAGATATTTTATTTGAGATGAAGAGACAGAGCGTGCCTTATCACACTCTATTCTCATGGTTTCTGCGTTGCTAAAAATGCTTGTAAGGGCCTCAAAAATGCACTGCAAAAAGATGACAATCAATGATATAAAATGTCGCAAAAACTCACTGGTTTTCTATTGTTGTTCACCATATGAATGACTTATCATGCAGAAAAATCAACCTGTACACCCATATATAGCATGTGCAACAACAACATGAGGTAAATCATGATCCGCGCATCTATAACTACCGTGCATCACTTCTCTGTTGCGCCAATAACCGGTGCGCACTACTTTTGTGTCGCGCACAAAAATCCACCGTGCGCAGTTTTTGGTCTTGCACTATTACTTGTTGTGCATAGTTTTTGTATCATGTGCTGATATTCCACATGAATTTCACTCTACGCACTGCACCATGCCAAATTTTAATACACCCCGACCGCACACCACTAACTAAACTGTCGCATGATAATATATACCCACATTGCGCACGCAACAACCAAACTCCTCTGCGTTGTGCCAATATTGTGCACACCATGCATGCCATTATTATGTGTGTGTACACCAAGTGCACCTTATTATGCGTATGCACATCGCGCAATGCTAAATTTAGTGCATGCACCCTCACACCAACATTTTTCCGCGTGGTGTCAAATTTTAGCGCGCGCACCCACATGCTAACATTTTTCTGTGCAGTGCCAACATTTAGTGTGTGCACCAACACACCAATATCTTTCCGCGCAGTTCCAAATTTTTACATATCACAATATTTTTACTGCGCGTCATGCATTTTCAGTGTGCCCACCTGTGCACATTCATTTTTATGCGCATCAATTCCTCATGAATTTCGCTGCATGAATTGGGGATTTTTCCTAACTTTTTCCCAAATTTACCATAAACATTATGCAACCACGAAATTCGTTCAATTTTCACCCCGATAACACCAATTCAACCTATGAAACAACAAATCGTTGTGGGTTGAAATTTTTAAAACAAATTTATCCAAAATCAATTCACAAATTGAGAATTTTAACCACTAAACTCGCTCCATCTATCATGGCTTCACTGTAACTTCGAATTCAACCCATTCTAGATCCAAATTTTCTAGAACATATATTAAATCAGTAATCTCTCACCACTTGGCCAAATTCCTCCATTTTCTCATGAATTTAACAACAAATTGGGGATTTTTCCCAATTCCGCCGAATTGTTGTTACTTTTTACCATAGACGTTCTACAAACTAAAATTTGGCCACTTCTAAATCAATCCTCTATGAAATTTCTCTTCAACTCAACTTGCTCGGCTCATCCAGGCTCAGTGTTGAAAACTGAAGCTCTGATACCATGTTGTAATGTCCCTAGCCACCCAGGCTGGGCCACGATACATGAGAGAACGCTTTCATTCTCTTTATGGAACATACTGTAACATACCCAACATTCAACTGAGCTATGCCACATAAAATTTTCAAATTGCATGCAATTAAAATATATACACACAGAACTCTTGTGGAAATTTATATATAAAATGTAAACATATGAATACATCTATAAATGCAAAAATTCATATTGAAATAACAATAAACATATACATGCAACATATACAGGCAATACCCATAAATATAAGACAGTTATAACCACACCTAGGATAAACCCATAAAATTAAACATGTAAATAATAATGCAGCATGTAAATTTATCACCCAATTGACACTTATCTTGGTAATAACTTCACCAACTATGTGCATACCTTCCATGAACCTACTAGCCTTAGACCACACTGTTCATCACTCTCAACAGTGAGTCACCCCCGACATGGGACTAAACTCCACCAGGGTAAAAGGATTCCTAACCAGGCTAAAGTCTCATAGACAACAGAAAAGACTCTGTCACATGTGCCATATCAAACTAACAACCTACAATCCCTCATTCCCCACATGTCTGTCCCACCCTAGGAAGTGTTCCCCTTCTCTGCTCAATAGTCCCTCGGCTGCCCCACTTCCCTTCCAAGGCTTCAGTAAGAGGTTAGATAGGAAGTCTCAAAGCCCTGCAACTATAGTTTAGTACCTTCAGGAAATCAATTACCATAAATTCTCTCACCTAGAGAGAAAATGCTCATGGGCCTGATAACCCACCTCTTCAATATCCCATGGGCCTAAAAACCCGCTTCTTCAGTCTGGCTCCCAAGCTAACCAGCTACACAAACGATTATGGTTATGGATACAAGTTTTGGTACAGTGATAGGAAGTATGGAGGATAATTGACTGCATGAGTGAATGCTCATGAATGATTGAATGGATGACTGAATGATGAGAGGAATGATGGAAGAAGTGATGGAAATGAACTAAGTCCCAACAATATGTATGCATGTCCCCAACTTGACACTTGTCATGTTGGAAGCTACTCTGGTCCACTTGTCCCCAACTTTAGAACTTAGGATAAAATAATTATCCATACTTTATATTTTAAAGAATATTAATATAATATTCCTTTTTGGCTTAATCTCCCTAGCTTAGCCCTTTTCTTTAACTTTTATCCCTCTCTTTCCCTAACAAGTGGAGTTTAGTCCCCCATACTCTTTTATCGTGGTCGTTCTACGTGCAATGATGTATTTTATATTAATTTGAGTCATATACAAAAATAGGTGCATTGTCCTTCAACATCTAGGCTCTCTGGCCTAATCATCACAAAACTGGCTCACCAACCTATTAAACATAGCATATGCACAAGGCTCACTGGCCTCAATATCGCGCTCACTTAAGATGTTGCACGCGGTATCCTGGAATGTGCACACTTCATCATTTTACTGTGCAGTACATGCGCGCACTATGCCATGAAAGGTGCATACAAAAATGATATCAAAACAAGTCACCAGCTTACGTGCATTTGTATTTACATTTACAATTGGGTTCATCCTAGGGATATTACATCTACTCACTACTTCCATCTAGAAAAGCATCATCACCTCGAGTCTTTTTCGGTCCTTGTCAAGTCATTTTATCAAGGATAAATACTTTTCTTGGGTCATTCTCCTTAGCCAAGTCACATGGCTATTATAGGATAATGTCTACCCAGTGATTCCCAAAACCTAAACACTCCCTCTCAGTGAGGGAGAGATTCTGCATCATGCCAAGATCATCTCTGGATAATGGATATTCACTACTCTCTTTTGTATCATGTCTCAGATGATCTGCATTCTTCTCATTTGTGAATACATACTAGAGCTTCACTACTCCCTTCTACACCATGTCTATGACGAATTCCCGTAAGAAGATTTTGAAGTCACATTACTTCACGACTTATGACATTGGATGCAATATAATATGTCTTTGTTGTATTGAGTACTATAGATACATTCTTTCCTAAAATTGTAACTCATCCAAGGTGCTCAATCTGTCTACTATACTCCCTATTTATATAGAATCTATATATCCCTGCATCCTCACTTCACCACCTGAGAAATAGTCGAGGCCCTATCCAACTATACCATGTAGGTACCTCAATACATGCTTTGTTGCAACCCGATGGTAGTGTCTTGGCTCTACCATAAACTGACTCAAGGGGAAAAGAAATTATCTAGATTGGTTTTAACCAGGTACATCAAGAATCAAATCAATTTCTTGTACATCATGGGATCCACCAAATCTGAATCTGAAGTAGAATCACTCAACTTGTTTAAATTTTCATCATAGGTGTGGCAATGGACTTGCAGTCCATCATATTGAACCTCATCAGTATTCCCTAACTAACGAATATTTCATATGATATTTGTCACACCTCTAATCCCAATAGTAAACATGGCCAAGATCCTCCACCTCGAACTCTAAGGCCAAATCCCCCTGTAAATTTTCTGTCAGTTATGGAATATGTCTCTCTCCCACCTAAATATGAGGGGGAACTCCCTTTGAATGATCAAATCTCTTGGTGATCCAACTGAATCTCTGATATTGTGCTCACTCTAAGTATGCATGCTCCCTATGGAACTTGAATCCCTCTAAGTCTGTACAATGTCCAGATCTATCTTCTCTCTTTGAACCCATTGACCTCCTCTAAAATTTTATCTCCTATGAACTATCCTAGGAGGCTTCTCCTCCATACTGTATCCTGAGGGTTGAATCCCTCTGAACTATAGCTCCTTATGAGTTGGAACTTGGTGGGGCCACCTGCCTCACCACTGGTGGATCCACCTGCTCCTCCTCATAAATGTGACTCTATGTAACATGAGAAAATCAGAGGTCATTTTATTTCCTTGAAAGTGTCATTGGGAGCTACATTCCTCTCTACATCTTGCAAAGTATTATGAGTCCATACTAACCTCTTCTTGTTCATTGTAACATCTCTAGGTACACCCATTTTCCTTGGTGGCTCTACTAATAGTCTAGAGGATGAACAACTTGAACTAGATGGATTTGTATGGCCATCCTTTAGATCCTTCTCCTCCTCCCTATCAATCTCTATGCAAAACACTTTGTATCCCACAAGAGTATGCTTCTTTCTAGAAGGTTCTAACTTAAACCTCTTCTCCTTCGATACATATATGTATACTATCATGTACACAATTCTATGTCTGGATAGTCTGCTTCATGTCTCAAACTAGATATCATATAATATCTTTCCTCCTGCAGCCGTCACTATATCTCCCTCTCGGAGCTATCACCTGTGACTTGCCTAGAACAAGAGCAATAACAAGGTAAAATAGCGGACAAAAATAACATTCTTCTAATTATTTTTTCATGGTAACCTTCCCGGAACGAGAACATGATTAAGAACAAGAACAACACTTCTCCAGTGTTGTTACCAATTATTCCTTCATGGTAACCTACCCAGAAAAAAACAAGAACATCTCCATGGTAACTTCCATGGAATTTATAGGGTAACCTACCTAGGACAAACACAACAACTAAGAACATCTCCTAGAAGAGATCAATTTCATATTGTAAATAAATGCATCATTAGTAATAAATAATGAGGATTTATATAATGATCATCATACTAAAAATACTCAAATGTTACTAAACATTTGATAGCAAAGGTACTCAACAGTAATAGACCCTAAATATTGTTGTTCCAGTTACAATATTTACGTAATATGCAACGATATGAAATATCAAACCTGATATGAAAACCTAGAGTCTTATTGTTGTTGTTCCATTTGATTTCAAGTTTTCATATATTGTAGGAGACATCACCACTGCTACATCCAACGCTTGAGATTCCTTTGAAAAGAGTAGATCTAAGATCCCTTTGGATATATTGTCACTACTTGAACAAATTTTTGTTTTACAGGTGTACATCTCTTGCAAAAACCCTCATGATATAAATTATATACAAGTGTGTACCTCTGAAATTTGTAGCACCATCCAACATGTCTTCTAATTTGAGACAACACATCATTTCAACAAGAAGAAGTTAGAAATCTGAATCAGAAGGTTCAATGTTAGGAAAAATGTGAATAGCATGAAAAACCATAAAATTTTGATTTTGACAGATTGTCAGTCCAAAAAGTGCAATAGGTGCATTGGGGAAATACGAGTTGGTATCTGCTAAAATTCTTTCCAACTTAGCCCAATAATTTTCTTAGCAAGCTTTACAAAATGTTGTTGCAACTGTCGCAGTGGATTTTATGATACAATTTCAAATTTCACCAAAATGTAGTCTAAGAGGTGTAGCGAATTCACAAGAGAAAGGTAAGTTGATAAATGGTGGATTTAGATCCAATGACTTCTCAATAAGTGCTCAATGAGTTTGACAAGTTCAAGTCTTGATAAAAAACTATGCAGTGACAATATTTCAACAAATCTCTAATTCCATGTTGATTTTTCTGATTCTCAGATCTTAATAGTTATTGCCTTATGATTTCAAAACAATATTCACTTTCATACCATAGTTATCATAGAATAAATATAAAATGAAAATCTCAACTATAACAATGCAACAAAAATAACAATATCTAGAAACATTAACCATGCATAATAGACATAAGAACACAAGAGTTTATTTTGCAAAACCCAAATGTTATCACCAAAATATTGCTCAGAAAAATGCAGACAATGGATGGAAAACCCAACTTGGAAAGATACCCACAAAAATATGCAAAATGGTTATGAAGTTCCACACGTATTCTGCAAAAATAATGGACGTGCATCTGCGCAGGATAACACAACATACAATGTGCATAGTGCACAGAGTGCATGACTAACAATTGACAAACCTGTGCGGATGTAGAAATGGTGCATTGATGATTTTGGTCGGGCCTCAACCACTTATGGGATGGACTAGATCTCCCTCATACCCAAAATTTTCCCCAAATTCTTTCTTGGGATCACTGAAAGGGATGGAAAGTATCTCCAAAGACCTCCCATTCACACTTGTAACTAATTGAGAAATATCTTCCCATCCTCCTATAAATAGAGGATCATTGTATGCAAACAATAAGAAGAATCAATAGAATTGTTATGTTGTTCAAATTCTCTTAGAGAAATCCATCTTTTCCTAGAGCCATAAGTTTAAGCAAGTGTAGCATTGAGCTAGATTTACATTTCTTGTGGAGCTAAGCCTTAGGTATTTTTCACCATTGTAAACTCACCATTGGAGAGTGATAGATCTAGTTTTTTAGGGATCAAAGGACCCTCCCTTCGGAGGAATAGGGGATTCATTGTCCTATATTTCTCCTCTTGGTGCACTCAATTCGAAGATTAAATTCTATTGGGTAACCATTCCTTGTGTTCAATTTCATGTGTCACTTGTTTATGTTAGTTTATTTCATTTTTCATTCTTAGTTTTTATTTTCTTACTTTGTATTTTTTTTCTAACTTGCAGGTCCACTAACTTTCTAACCATATTTATGTTATGTCTTGTTAGCTTACCAGGGTAGTTAACGGACTCTCTTTTTCTCATTCTTGTGACAAAATTACCCAAATAGTTTGGAGACCATACTGGGGATTTAATCACAATTCTTCCTCAAGTAGGCTTCTAGAGTTGTTCCTCTCACTTTCTGTTGTTTGCAGGATGAAGAACCGGCTTAGCTAAATCCTCAAAAAACACAATTCAACTTTTTTTTGAGAGAAGCAAGTCAAAAATTTTGTCCCGCTATTTTTCTACATGCGCACAGGTTCAGGTCAAACAAATGAGTGGTCCACATAGTCTCACGCTCTATCATAAATCTTTCAACACACACTATGTGAGTGCATCTATTCTCTACTTAGTTGTGCACTGTTATATTTTTCGAAATTGTAAGGATTGGGAAGCTCAATTCCACAAAGTAGATTAGATTCAATTTATGAACTATTGTAAAATCCATCAATAGGAGGCTTGATATTCACTCTTGCATAGATATCTTAGACCACACATAGACATTTAGGGAGGCTAAAAATAACCTTTGCATCTTTTACTTCCATATTTTCCACATGGATGGCTTAAAGTTGAGAATGTGAATTTTAGTAGTTTCTTTTATTTTACAAACTCATCACATTAATTCAGGACTAGAAACTTATTTAGGAGATCTTGGAGTATGCTCTTTACTCGCATTATAGTGTGATATTTGAAATGAAAAATAGAGATTTCCTAGAGAAGTCTTCATCTCCTCTAATAAAAATCTCTAGAAGAGGCCAATACATATTAGCTTGTATTTTTTAAACTTAATCTTGAATAATTGTAAAGGCCCAGACATGCCCACATGAGAACAATTTTAGGATAGTTTTAAATTTCTAGAGTAACTCACTTAGGAAGTTTAAAGCATTGTAAGGGCACATACATGCCCACATGTTCACAATCTATGAGGAGTTTAAAAGATTTATTAGAATAGAAAACATCCTAGGGAGATTAAAGATCATAACTAAGGACCCACATGTCCACCATGCTAGTTAGTTAGGTATTTTTCAAATTCAATAAATATTTTTTGTGAAACATAGTAAGTTAGAAGTAAGAAACCATTGTAAAGGACCAAGCAATGTCCACATGCAAAATTTTTTTCACTTAAATTATTAAAAATTCATCACTCACTATCACTTCTTTCATACATCATCAAATATCCAAGAGGTATTTTTCGGAGACTTGAGACCATAGTATTCTCTTATCCTCGCACCCATAAGATATTTGGGAGAATCAGAAGAGATTCACTTGTTTGATAAAATAATTTTCTCACACCACTCTTAATCAATGAAGTTGGTCCATGACCCCAACTTCATAGCCTACTTTCAAAATATAAAAGAAACCATAATCAACCCATTTTCTAACCCCCATAATAAGAACACAAAAGAATTTGGTATTCTAAGTTATGATTTTGGGGATAGGCATTCAAATCACTCCCCATCATCATTTCTCACTTGAAACTTAGAAAGTTGTGAATTAGGATACCAAAATCCTACCAATCAAGCATTTCCTACACCATAAGGAAGGGAGACACCCATGAAGGGTCAAATTACGAGGTCCAATTGTTATATGCGTGCCTCCTTGGGTCATCCAATCCTTGGAAAGCATCCAACCTGTGACCGATTTTTGAGGCCGAAAATCTAAATGTTGTCCTTGATAAAGGTGAATTAGTGACCAAAATTTAGGTTTATCTACCCAAGGTGGAGGTTGTGGGATGTGTTGGGCCCGAGATATGATTAGTTTTATGACAGTTATTAGACACTTTTGAAGAATGTACATATGTGTTTTTCATGTTTTGGAGAAGCTTTTTGAAGAATTTTGTGCTAAAATGGTATGATCTACACCAGGTATGTATGATTCATGTTTGATATCAATATTGAGTATAATTCATCACGTTTTATGTTCCCAAATATCTAATTCACATTTTTTTGGTGTTACAGGGAAAAAACACATCATGTTTATGCTTCTGACACTCAGTCTGACACTCCTTCCAGTACTCGATCTAGTATGCAGTCCGACACTTCGTCCAACACTGTGTCTTGCACAAAAACGGTGGGCGATTTGGTGGTTATGGTATTGGCGGCCAATGTTGGGAGAATCAGGAGCATGTGTTTTTCTTGTGCTTTCCCCCTCCAGCTATTGAACCCTTGACAACTCAGTTTAAGTTGTTAAGCAGGGCGATTATTGGCTCGCTCTATTTCAGCAGTTAGGGCAACATTAATGTAATTTGTTGAATTTAGAAGTGGTTCGACCCTCCTATGGTTGACCACTTGGTCTGTAAATATTATAAATACCACTGTGGTGGTAAGATAGAAGTTAAGCAGTCAAAGTATTAGTGTGATAGAGAAAAACATGATTTTACTCTGTTTTTCCATTTTTCATTGCCAAATTATATAAAAACTATGTTTTGAGTTTTTATGGTGAAATCGAATTGCTGAGTTCGTGGTGTGCTTTTAGGAAGTGACCACGACTTGTTGGGGGGGCAACTAGAAGTATAGTAATTGTTCTTTAGGTTATTTATGCAATTCATATCTTAGTTGTCTCTTTCATTTTATGTACATGCATTATTATTTTGTTAATTAATTTGTTGTTGTAGTTTAATTGTCTTTTAACTCTCTTTGCAGGTTAGTATGAAGACTTGTGTTAGTATGCATTGATCTCATAGTTAGGAACAAATTTGCAAATTCCTAGACTAACCCCGTGTGAAATTAGATGTTAGATTGTATTTTATTTATGTTGTTAGAATTAAATTTAAAACAAAGTTTTAAATAGAGTAGAACAGAGTTTTAATTTGAGTTTTCTTTAACGATGATTTGATGGCTGGATAGGATTAATTTCATTTTTTAATTCTAGATTGCTTATTTCATTTTTATAGATCTTTCTTACTTATTTGTTGGCTAATGTATTTGGTAGTTTACTTTTTAATGTCATGTTTTAATTTATGTTCTTAAGCATTTTTCTTATTGCAGTTTGAATTGTTAGAATAGATATAACATAGTTTCATTTTATGTAATTTCTTTCCTAGAATTAGATTGCTATTATATTTCTTAGTTAATGGTTGAGTTTAATTATGAAGTTTGTTTACATATGTAATGTCCCCACTTTGGGACATCATCACAGGGCAGAGACTTATGATGACCAGAGTAGCCAGATGGATGTTATAGTGAGTACAGGGGTATTTG
>JASDQU010104269.1:56086-83305 GCA_032191745.1 Picea mariana
GACCTAAAGTCTCCTACTTTTTAACAACATCCCAATCATAAATCCCATTATTCATATGCAAATACAAGGTTAAAGAGATCCAGTTACTGTACCTTAGTTTCTATGTTTGATGTTGATCCCTTTAACGCTTGGTCACTCCTTGACTGCAACTCTCCTCCCAGTGCTAACCTACATTCATAAAAGACAAACAAAGAACTCCACATGCATATAACCTATAAACTAATGGGTTAGAGATTCTATCAAAATATAATCAAATTTAAATATTGACAATCTCATGTGGTGGGACGGGAAAAGTACTTCTTTTATTAATCTCACAAGAATAACCTTACAATAGTGAGATCGACCACTGCTCCTCGAATATGGACCTGGGCTCCTCTTCAATTGTGCTCCAACTGCTTTTGTGTATGCTTCTCTTCACACAATGAAGAAAACATATTCATCTTGGTTTTTGGTGGTAGGGCCGAGGTAGATACCACTAGAGTTGAGCAGTACTTGGTCTAGGGTGTGAATGGCCCAATTTTCCGAAGTGATATTTTGAGTCCAATAGCTGGCACCGTCAACATACCTGATGTGGTAAGTAGATGGAGGATTCATCTTTCAAAACAAGAACACAATATTAGGCCCAATTGGTGGGAGGGTTGTGTGAAAAAAGGCTAAAAACAACTAGGTAAAAGAACAAAATACTAAGGTAGTGGGGCTACACTCAGGGGTAGAATTTCTTCAGGTATAACCCATTGATAGGATCCTTGAGTGTATATCCTTCACGATGGGGCAAAATGTAGGTGCCTTTAGTGAGGCAATGGCGAACAATATAGGGTCCCCTCCAAACAGACTCAAATTTTTTGTGGCCTAGCATGTCATGTGAAATTTCATAGGCCAACACAAGTTCACCTTCAATGAAGGAAAAAAGGTTAACTTGATGATCGAAGACATCCTTGGACTGTTTCCTAGCTGCTTCATGGTTTTGGAGAGAGGACCATCGGTTCTCATTGAGATATTCAAGAAATAAAAATCATTGCTCAATTGGAGTGGTATCAAGGAGGAGCTTGATTGCAGTGCACAACATGGATATTTCACACTCAATGGGAAGGACAAGTTACACCCCATGGATAAGATGGAAAGTTGTGAAACCAATGGTAGTTTTGATTGTTCTGTGATATGCCCATAAGGCTGAGAAAAGCATGTAATGTCAGTTGGTCTTATGTTTATCTAATATTCAATGTAGCATGGTTTTGAGGACTTTATTGACTGGTTCGGCTTACCCATTGGAATTTGGGTAGTAAGGGGATGAAAATTCGTGAGTAAATCCCATTTTTTTGGAGATTTCAATTAACACTTCATTCTCAAAATGTTTTCCATGGTCAGACACTACTTGGAGGGGAACTCCAAAGTCAGAAATGACGTGATTGAAGAAAAAGAGAGAAGAAAAAGTGAGAAGCCATGTCTTATGTATTGTTGAAGGTGGGCATGACCTTTTCCCATTTGGTGAAATAGTCCACAACAACTAAAATGTACTTGTGCCCATTACTAGATGGGGGGTTGCAAGTCATGAAATCAATGCCCCATTTGTAAAAGGGGCTAGCGGTTATGATGGGATGAAGAAGAGAAGGTGGTGCTCGATCTTTGTGGGAATATACTTGACACTTGTCACAACACTTGACTGCATGGATGCAGTTGTGGAATAGAGTGGGCTAGAAGTAACTGGATTGAATGATCTTCTGGGAAGTTGACATGTCAAAGAGGTGGTCATCGCATGCCCCACTATGAAAATCATTGAGGACTTTCTCTGCGTTCTCAAGGGTGAGGCATCGATGTAGTATGGTGTCAAATCCTCTATGATAGAGGACATCTCCTATGAGGAGGTATATAGAGGTGTGGTGATGAATTTGATGACGATCATCTCAAGGGAGGTGAGGGAAAAATATTTTAGTCTAGAGATAGAATATAATATCTTCGTACAATGGGTCATTGAATGATATGAGAAACACATGCTCATCTGGGAAATCCTCATTGAAAGGGGGGTTAGAGGAGTTAGATGGCAAGTTGACCAAGAGCTCGGCCAAGAAGAGGTATTTTTTACTTTTTGGGGTGGTGAACTCCATATCATATTATTTGAGAATGATGATCTAGTGAATGTCCTGGTGGCAACTCAAGAGATAGTGCATTGGGTTGGAATCGGTAACGACTTTGGTGGTTCGAAGAAAGATATAGCGTGGAAAATTTTGGACAATGAGGAAAAATGTAAGGGATAGTTTCACCTCATGGTTGTATTTGAGAGTGGGTCCAAAGAGGGTTTTGCTGATATACTAGTGAACGTGATTGCGTTGATCATCATCTACTTGAACTAGAAAAGTAGTGATTGAGACCTTTGATGTAGACAAGTACAGTATATAATCCCTATCATAGTCAGGGGGACTAATTAAGGGTGAATTTATCAGTGCTTCTTTGAGCGATTCAAATGTGGATTCATAATGTTGGTCCCATCAAAATAGGATGTCATGCTTGAGAAAGTGTAAGAAGTCATGAGCATGAATGGCATAGTCATGAACAAAATTCCTTAGGAAATTGGCTTTGCCTTGGAGGCTTTGTAATTTTTGTAAGTTCTTGGGAGGAGGAATCTCGTTGATGGCTTGGAATTTGGGGGTCGATGGTAATTCCTTATTGGGAGATAATGAATCCCAATAGGCGATCTGCAGTGATGAAAAAGGCACATTTTAGGGTGTTCAATTGAATATTTTATATTCAACATCATTTAAAGATGATTTGTAGGTCCTCGATGTGTTGTGAGCACTTCTTGGAATGAACAGTGAGGTCATTCAAGTAAGCAAGAATAATATGTTCCAAATCATGAAAGGAATATGTCATGGCATGCTGGAAAGTGGCTCCTGCATTTTTGAGTTCGAAGGGAATCACTTGATATGAAAATGTTCCCCAAGGTGTGGTGAAGGCAGTTTTGTATTGATTTACATGACATATTTGAATCTGGTTATAGCCAGAAAATGTTTCCATGAGTGAGAGGACTTCATGATCGACGCAAGAATCGATAAATTGGTTGATGAATGAGGTAGGAAAGTTGTATTTGGGACATGATTGGTTGAGGTCATGAAAGTTGGTACAAACCCGAATAGTGTCCTATTTTGTTTTTATCATAACCAGGTTTGAAACCCATGCTGTGTAGGCTATCGGGTAGATGAAGTCAGTGTCTGGTAGTTTACCGATTTCGTATTGAATAACCATGGATTTGGAAGAATGAAGGGGGTGTTGATTTTGATGAATAGGGGAAACATCAGGCAATGTGTTGATATGGTGTTCTAAAATGGTTGGGTCTAACCCGATTATTTCTATGTAAGACCAAGAAAATACATCTCGATATTCTTGGAAGAGGTCCTTATATGCTATGATTTCCTTGGGAGAGCATGCATCCCCTAGAGTGATTTCTTCCTTGGTATTGGGTTTGAATCTTGACCAAGATATCTATATTGATTGTGAATGAGATATTTTCCATATTTCCTTCTTCAAATGCTTCGAGAGTAGGTATTGGATTTTCTAACCTATCCACATGGGAAGGGGGGATGAAATCCTTAGCTTTAATGGTACATAAGGGGACATTTGAGGGTGGATGAAAGGTGTTGTGAGATAGAAAAAGGGATCAATGGTTTAAGGCATCCCATGGGTAATATGGTGCACATAGAACCTCTATAATGTCTTCATCATATTGAAAGGTGAGGGAGTACATGGAGTCTATAACAGGTGAGATTGGGGTGTTTAGATTCATAGGGGTAATAGGAGAGGCTTCTATAGATGGAGGTTGGGTTGTGGATTGAATATCATCATTTGAATTTGAGGTGGATGTACCTATGGGATGGGAATGAGAGCCTTCAGTAGATGTCATGAACCAAATATCCATATATGAATTGGATGTAGAATGGTATGGGGGAGGGGGAATCTCGTAAACCAATGTTACATGAGAGTTTGGGGGTTTTGTGGGAAGTCTGTGCATCATAGTGAAATAGATATGGAAAGTGGGGTCAAAGGATGAAGGTTTGGTTGTGGAGGGGGTATTCCATGACTTCTTGGATGGGAATTGTTCACAACCTAGTTCATCAAGTTTTGTACTAGTGGTGTAATGGGTGGGATGGAAACCTTCCAACATGCTCATCCCTCAATGATGAGTGGTCACCGATATGTGTAATGATCCATCTGGTAATATAACACACAAGGGAACCTCATGCGTTCATTCACTGACATAGAAACATAGTGAATTTCAGTAATTGTTGATATAGAAGAGATGGGCTGGGAGGACTTGGACGATGTGGCTTGATACACAACTGATAGGGTGTCCCAAAATTGAGGGAGGGTTGAGCAGTGGTGAGTATAATTTCCATACTATGAGAAGATAGTGAAAGCGTGATTGGTCCTCATATTGTGTTTGGAAGAGGATGGTTCTATGGGAGATGATGTAATGGCCTATGTAGGTAACAATGGTGTCATTATGTGGGTCGAAATGAGGTTCTGTAAATCATGAAAGGTAGGATAGATATTGGTAGGGTGTCCAACAGTGGCACAAAGTGTGCATGGAGGTGGGATGTGTGGTGGGGAAGGGAGGAAAGGTTCCTTATTATTTCATGTGCCTCGTTGGTTAGCGGTGGTGATCCCTTTGTGAGGATTAGTGTCTCATGTGGTGGTAATATTTCCCCAACTGTGTGACTGGTTGGGTGAGTGGGTGCATGAACCACTAATTATAGAAATGGGAATTTGGGTTGAGGTGGGAGAGATAAACCCAGTACCATAGTTGGTGGCTCTATATACCATACAAGGATGGTTATGACCATATTAGGTAAGGTGAGGGTAGCAACAAATTGGTATGTTGTTACTCCTAGGGGGGATAAAAGAAGGGTATTTGGGTGATGGACTATGGGACTGTTTTCCAAATGGGGATTTGTCCCACTTGTGGTGGGTTTTCCACTGATTCCCCAAAGGGATGTTCTTCAAGAAGTATCTCTTGTGTAAGAGAAGGAGTGGAGGGATGGCTCAATGAGTCTCTGAAAGTAGGGGCATCAGGGATCTCCACCCCATCTAAGTTAACTACACATAAATTGGTTGTGTTGGGGGTGGGATGAGGATGGCCCTAGTACAACCCTAGTAAGGATGGATCATGAAATAGTCCTAGTCTGATGTCTACCATTGGTACAAGGTTGGTGCTTGAGCGAATGAGTGGTAGGATGTTATCAATATGTCCTCATTGGTTAGGTTCATAGTGGGTCACTGATCAATGATGACAATTTTCTTGTTAGGAGGGAATAACATGGTGTGAAAGACTAAGTACACTACAACTTAGATGGTGTACATGTAGCTTCATCCGAAAAGGATATTGTAATCATATTGGGAGTTTATGAATTCTATGTCTATTAGGATTGTCTTTCCACCTAATTCTACCAAAACATTTTGATACAAACCTTCTGGTTGGGATAGTCTGTCATCATAAGCTCAAAGGGTGATGGATGAGGGGATTAACTCAGGTGAACCGAGTTGTTTCCATACTATTTTGGACATGATGCAAGTAGATTATCCTTTGTCAATGATGAAGAGATGGATGGTGATATTCCATATTTTGATTAGAATCTAAAATATGACTAAGGATGGGAGTCATCGTTCTCCTCTATCTAAGTTGAATGTGATGAGACAGGTGTTTGCATGATCTATTTGTGAGAGTAATGTCTTTCATTGGGAAGGGCATGCTTGAAGGATTCCCATGACTGACATGTTAGTGTTTGATTGTGTTATATCATCAATAAGGATGTGGCTATGTGTGGCCCAAACATGGGGATTATGTACATTCATGTGTAATGGTGTGTGAGGAATGCAGAGGATGGATTCAGTGTTAGGATGAGGGATCATCAAAGGTTGTTTTGTTGTTGCATGGGGGGCTTCTGAGGTGGCGGGTGATGGATCATGAGGTGTACTATATTGGCGACTGTGAGTTTTCAAAAGGATTTCCTCTTTAGTGGTGAGAAGGATACTATGGTTAGTGGCATTACCGAGATGGATTTCTTTGAGGGAGGGAAATTTCCTTGCTAATGTTGGCGTGAGGCAGTCCAGGTTGTGTTTTTATGACTCCTTAGTGATGGATTGGGTTTTTCAAAACCATCAGTTGTGGTGGTGGTATGTAGTTGGGAGGTACCTGCGGTGGTCCTTGGGGGACAGGGGGGCGTGTGGGGTTCACAACTTCCTTCATTTGTTTTAAATCATCTATTTGGGGGAAATGATGGGTGCAATTTCCATATTCACCACATAATACACATGGGAAGTTGGTTTGAAGGTCATTATTCCTTCCTTGTCATGGTTTTCCATTGTTATTCCCCCCTTGGGGATTTTGGTTGACTTGGTTTCGATTGCCCCCTACTGGGGGATTGGGTTGTTGGGGGTTTCCCCCTTGTCCTTGGTTTATATTCGTCCCTTTTTGTCAGTTATTGTTGGGTGGATTAGGGAGATTTATTTTATTCAATTGATCAAAATATTGAACTTGTTGAATAGGTGAATGTTGGATAAAGTTTACCCTAGCCTGTTGCTTCCCATATGTTGGTGAAATAGGTTGAAGGGGACCAGGGAAGGGGTAGTAAGGGTTAATTTGGGGAGTTCTTTCTGGATTGTATGAAGTGGAGGTTCCCCCCATAGGGTTGGGAGTATATGTTGAGGGAGGTAAAGGTACCACATGTTGCATGGGTACTGGGTGAATGGGGTGCCTAGGTATGGGCGGTGCCATGATTAGAGGAGGGGGCACCATGAATTACGGTTGGTGGGGTGGTGGGGGTAATATGGGATTCACCAATATGGTGGTTGGTAAGGATTGGCCCCAAACATGGGTATCGATTGAGAATGTGGGTGAGTATGGGCCATGGACCAAATTAACCCATCGAAAATGTGTGATGCTCTGGGTTTGTCTTGACCAAATGGTAAAGGGTGAGGAGCATCAGGTAGTATAGTGTAGAGGTACCTCAATTATGCATATATTAAGTCAAATTATTGGGCCTTAGTGATTTCCCCGTCTTTAGTTTGGTGGAAAGTGGTGGAAACATCCTTAGTGAGGATGGGGACTAGTGATCTGAGGAACCATTCTAGTCATTGTTGGGAAGTGGTATCTTCTTTGCAAATACTTATTCTTATGCATAATTCATGGATATGATTGGCTATATGGATGTTCGAGGTTTGTTTCAAGTATGATAGGATTTCCAAACCAGTGTCGTGATGCACTAGAAGTCGAAAAAGGGATAAAAATGATTTCAACAAGGACTCAAAGGTTGAGTGAGATACAACTTTCTCATAAACATACCACTTGGTAGAGGGGCCAGTGAGAGTTCTCTAGAATAAACATAAGTGAATGGAATCTTCCATGATACTGTTGGAAGAACACCATAGGTGAAAAGACATAATATGATTGGCGAGGTCTTCTTTGGGCTTGCCTTCGAATTTGGGAATATCTAAAGGTAGCTTAGTGGGCATATTTGGCCAATTGGGGTCATGTAATATGGGATCATTTGCTAGTTTCATCAAATATGGGATATTGAGAGATGCCAAGTATGGCATGGTGGGAGGATTACCGACCATTGTATGTAATGATTGGTGAAATCTTCCTTATGAGGATGGTTAGGAGTTTGTTCCTTGTGAAGAAGGTGGGGCTCTGCCTCATTGTGGTGGAGGTCTTGTTTGTGAGTTTTGTTCAGTATTGGTGCCCAACAAAGAATATCCAAGAAAGGTTGATGCTAGTACCATGGAACTTGTTGGTGTATGTGAAGCTTGTGTTGATGTATCATTCAAGTGGGGGACATCTCCAAAAATTGGGGGAGATTTTGTATACGTCTAAAACAATGGGGATATTTTGGTTCCCCTATGATTTTAGACTATGTGTGGATAGGTTATGGTGATAATAAGAATAATGATAGAATAACTACATTATAAATTACCCAAACAATGTATTCGTAAATTGCATGTAATCAAATGGTGACAATCATACACAATATAACAATGTAACTGGTAGTTTGGCTGGTTTTTTTACTCTGCATGGGGAAATGTAAAAAAAACATACATGTTTCCTATCCAATGTAACATCCTTCCTCTCAAATATCACTCAACAATGAAGACATAACCCACTTAAGGAGATCCTAGTGAGGGATGAACAATCAGTTATAATGAGGAGTGAAGGGGGCATATCCTGAAAGTATTGATGATATTTCCCAACAACCGTTAAAAATCTAACTGAGGTGTGATTTCATCTTGATGGGTGTTGTATATGCACTAAAAAAACACTAAAACCCCTCAATTAAATTGTCAACCCGGGGTAAGTAAACTTATAGTTGTAGAAAAATATATGTCAAAGGTAGAAGGGTTGGTAGTAGTATATTCTAACTATGGAAGTGTCTATCTAAGGGTTAATCTATCCAAGCAAAGCTATCTAATGAGAAAACCCTAATAAGAAGCTTTAAAATATGTAACCTAAGTACTTTTGGACCAATGATCAATGGATAGTTCTAAGAAAGCAAGTAAAAACCCTATGTAAAGCAAACTAGTTCATAACAATAAGCAAAAGAAACTATTAAGCATAACAATAAGCAAATAACAAAAGCAAACTACTTTAACTTGCCAACCTAAATTCAATGAGAAACTACCCTATGAAAGCAAGTAAATAAACAAGCCAACAACTATTCTATTAAATCAAGTAAACAAGTAAGAAAAACAACTAGCTAACCTATTAAAGCAAGTAAACAAGTAAGCAAAACAGCGAGCTAACCTATTAAAGCAAATAAACAACTAACTACTCTAAGATAACTTCTACTGCAAGTAATCTAATCAAAACTTCTCATTGAGCAACTATCTAGCCTAAGAGGCAAGTGGACTATATTCTTAATTCAAACTTCAAAACTATTTCCAATTCATAAAAGAAAATCTATTTAATTGAAAGAAAGAAGGACTAACAACTAACCTTTAATATATGATAAGAAAACTGCTCTCTAACCTATCAAATCAAAAGACTATCTATCCTACAACAACAATAGAACTATATTCTGATCTATGAAAGAAAGAAACTATATCTTATGATCTAAAAAAGCAAGAAACTATCTTTTGATCTACGAAAGCAAGAAACTATCTTTTAACCTATGAAAACTCAAATATAGTGTTGGTGGTTGTGTGAATGTCTTTGGTGTCGTATGATATCTCAATGGCACTTGACAACAAAGTATATTTCAAGTGTTATAAGCTCAACATTGATCTCAATAGCAAAGTGAAAGGTATGTATTAAACAATCCAATGAGAATTTAGCCATTACAGAAACAATGTTAATTACCCTACATATTCATGAATTATTAACCATCAACAATATAACGAGATCATAATTGTACTTATATCCTATGTAAACAAACTTCATAATTAAACTCAACCATTAACTAAGAAATATAATTGCAATCTAATTCTAGGAAAGAAATTACATAAAATGAAACTATGTTATATCTATTCTAACAATTCAAACTGCAATAAGAAAAATGCTTAAGAACATAAATTAAAAAATGACATTAAAAAGTAAACTACCAAATTCATTAGCCAACAACTAAGTAAGAAAGATCTATAAAAATGAAATAAGCAATCTATAATTAAAAAATGAAATTAATCCTATCCATCCATCAAATCATCGTTAAAGAAAACTCAAATTAAAACTCTGTTCTACTCTATTTAAAACTTTGTTTTAAATTTAATTCTAGCAACATAAATAAAATACAATCTAACATCTAATTTCACATGGGGTTAGTCTAGGAATTTGCAAATTTGTTCCTAACTATGAGATCAATGCATACTAACACAAGTCTTCATACTAACCTGCAAAAGAGAGCTAAGACAATTAAACTACAACAACAAATTAATTATCAAAATAATAATGCATGTACATGAAATGAAAGAGACAACTAAGCTATGAAATGCATAAATAACCTAAAGAACAATTACTATACTTCTGGTTGCCCCCCCAACAAGTCGTGGTCACTTCCTAAAAGCACACCACGAACTCAGCAATTCGATTTCACCATAAAAACTCAAAAACATAGTTTTTATATAATCTGGCAATGAAAAATGGAAAAACAAAGTAAAATCGTGTTTTTATCTATCACACTTATACTTTGACTTCTTAACTTCTATCTGACCACCACAGTGGTATTTATAATATTTACAGACCAAGTGGTCGACCACAGGAGGGTCGAACCACTTCTAAATTCAACAAATTACTTTAATGCTGCCCTAACTGCTGAAATAGAGTGAGCCAATAATCGCCCTGCTTAACAACTTAAACTGAGTTGTCAAGGGTTCAGTAGCTGGAGGGGGAAAGCACGAGAAAAACACATGCTCCTGATTCTCCCAACACTGGCCGCCAATACCATAACCACCAAATCGCCCACCATTTTTGTGCAAGACACAGTGTTGGACGAAGTGTTGGACCGCATACTAGATCGAGTACTGGAAGGAGTGTCAGATTGAGTGTCGGAAGTAGAAACGTGATGTGTTTTTTCCCTGTAACACCAAAAAAATGTGAATTAGATCTTTGGAAACATAAAACGTGATGAATTATACTCAAAATTGACATCAAACACGAATCATACATACCTAGTGTAGATCATACCATTTTAGCACAAAATTCTTCAAAAAGCTTCTCCAAAACATGAAAAACACATATGTACATTCTTCAAAAGTGTCTAATAACTGTCATAAAACTGATCATATCTCGGGCCCAACACATCCCATAACCTCCACCTTGGGTAGATAAACCTAAATTTTGGTCACTAATTCACCTTTATCAGGGACAACATTTAGATATTCGACCTCAAAAATCGGTCACAGGTTGGATGCTTTCCAAGTATTGGATGACCCAAGGAGGCACGCATATAACAATTGGACCTTGTAATTTGACCCTTCATGGGTGTCTCCCTTCCTTATGGTGTAGGAAATGCTTGATTGGTAGGATTTTGGTATCCTAATTCACAACTTTCTAAGTTTCAAGTGAGAAATGATGATGGGGAGTGATTTGAATGCCTATCCCCAAAATCGTAACTTAGAATATCAAATTCTTTTGTGTTCTTATTGTGGGGGTTAGAAAATGGGTTGATTATGGTTTCTTTTATATTTTGAAAGTAGGCTATGAAGTTGGGGTCATGGACCAACTTCGTTGATTAAGAGTGGTGTGAGAAAATTATTTTATCAAACAAGTGAATCTCTTTTGATTCTCCCAAATATCTTATGGGTGCGAGGATAAGAGCATACTATGGTCTCAAGTCTCCGAAAAATACCTCTTGGATATTTGATGATGTGTGAAAGAAGTGATAGTGAGTGATGAATTTTTAATAATTTAAGTGAAAAAAAAATTGCATGTGGACATTGCTTGGTCCTTTACAATGGTTTCTTACTTCTAACTTACTATGTTTCACAAATAATATTTACTGAATTTGAAAAATACCTAACTAACTAGCATGGTGGACATGTGGGTCCTTAGTTATGATCTTTAATCTCCCTAGGATGTTTTCTATTCTAATAAATCTTTTAAACTCTTCATAGATTGTGAACATGTGGGTATGTATGTGCCCTTACAATGCTTTAAACTTCCTAAGTGAGTTACTATAGAAATTTGAAACTATCCTAAGATTGTTCTCATGTGGGCATGTGTGGGCCTTTACAATTATTCAAGATTAAGTTTAAAAAATACAAGCTAATATGTATTGGCCTCTTCTAGAGATTTTTATCAGAGGAGATGAAGACTCCTCTAGGAAATCTCTATTTTTTATTTCCAAGATCGCACTATCATGTGAGTAAAGAGCATACTCCAAGATCTCCTAAATAAGTTTCTAGTCCTGAATTAATGTGACGAGTTCGTAAAATAAAAGAAACTACTAAAATTCACATTCTCAACTTTAATCCATCCATGTGGAAAATACGGAAGTAAAAGATGCAAAGGTTATTTTTAGCCTCCCTAAATGTCTATGTGTGGTCTAAGATATATATGCAAGAGTGAATATCAAGCCTCCTATTGATGGATTTTACAATAGTTCATAAATTGAATCTAATCTACTTTGTGGAATTGAGCTTCCCAATCCTTACAATTTCGAAAAATATAACAGTGCACAACTAAGTAGAGAATAGATGCACTCACATAGTGTTTGTTGAGAGATTTATGATAGAGTGTGAGACTATGTGGACCATGCATTTGTTTGACCTGAACCTGTGCGCATGTAGAAAAATAGTGGGACAAAACTTTTGACTTGCTTCTCTCAAAAAAAAGTTGAATTGTGTTTTTTGAGGATTTGGCTAAGCTGGTTCTTCATCCTGCAAACAACAGAAAGTGAGAGGAACAACTCTAGAAGCCTACTTGAGGAAGAATTGTGATTAAATCCCCAGTATGGTCGCCAAACTATTCGGGTTATTTTTTCACAAGAATGAGAAAAAGAGAGTCCCTTAACTACCCTGGTAAGGTAACAAGACATAACATAAATATGGTTAGGAAGTTAGTGGATCTGCAAGTTAGAAAAAAAATACAAAGTAAGCAAATAAAAACTAAGAATGAAAAACAAAATAAACTAACATAAACAAGTGACACATGAAATTGAACACATGGAATGGTTACCCAATAGAATTTAATCTTCGAATTGACTGCACCAAGAGGAGAAATATAGGACAATGAATCCCCTATTCCTCCGAAGGGAGGGTCCTTTGATCCCTAAAAAACTAGAGCTATCACTCTCCAATGGTGAGTTTACAATGGTGAAAAATACCTAAGGCTTAGCTCCACAAGAGGTGTAAATCTAGCTCAATGCTACACTTGCTTAAACTTATGGCTCTATGAAAAGATGGATTTCTCTAAGAGAATTTGAACAACATAACAATGATATTGATTCTTCTTCTTTTTTTCATACAATGATCCTCTATTTATAGGAGGATGGGAAGATATTTCTCAATTAGTTACAAGTGTGAATGGGAGGTCTTTGGAGGTAGCTTCCATCCCTTTCAGTTATCCCAAGGAAGAATTTGGGGAAAATTTTGGGTATGAGGGAGATCCAGTCCATCCCATAAGTGGTTGAGGCCTGACCAAAATCATCAATGCACCATTTCTACATCCGCACAGGTTTGTCAAATGTTAGTCATGCACTCCGTGCACTATGCACATTGTATGTTGTGTTAGCCCGCACAGATGAACGTGCGTTATTTTTGTAGAATATGTGTGGAACTTCATAACCATTTTGCATATTTTTGTGGGTATCTTTCCAAGTTGGTTTTTCCATCCATTGTCTGCATTTTTCTGAGCAATATTTTGGTGATAACATTTGGGTTTTGCAAAATAAACTCTTGTGTTCTTATGTCTATTATGCATGGTTAATGTTTCTAGATATTGTTATTTTTGCTGCATTGTTATAGTTGATATTTTCAGTGTATATTTATTCTATGATAACTATGGTATGAAAGTGAATCTTGTTTTGAAATCATAAGGCAATAACTATCAAGATCTGAGAATCGGAAAAATCAACATGGTATTAGAGATTTGTTGAAATATTGCCACTGCATAGTTTTTTGTCAAGACTTGAACTTCTCAAACTCATTGAGCACTTATTGAGAAGTCATTGGATCTAAATCCACCATTTATCAACTTTCCTTTCTCCTGTGAATTCACTACACCTCTTAGACTACATTTTGGTGAAATTTGAAATTGTATCATAAAATCCACTGCGACAGTTGCAACAACATTTTGTAAAGCTTGCTGAGAAAATTATTGGGATAAGTTGGAAAGAATTTTAGCAGATACCAACTCGTCTTTCCCCAATGCACCTATTGCACTTCTCGGACTGACAATATGTCAAAATTGAAATTTTATGTTTTTTCATGCTATTGACATTTTTCCTGACATTGAACCTTCTGATTCAGATTTCTAACTTCTTCTTGTTGAAATGATGTGTTGTCTCAGATTAGAATACATGTTGGATGGTGCTACAAATTTCAGAGGTACACACTTGTATATAATTTATATCATGAGGGTTTTTGCAAGAGATGTACACCTGTAAAACAAAMATTTGTTCAAGTAGTGACARTAKATCCAAAGGGATCTTAGATCTACTCTTTTCAAAGGAATCTCAAGCGTTGGATGTAGCAGTGGTGATGTCTCCTACAATATATGAAAACTTGAAATCAAATGGAACAACAACAACAAGACTCTAGGTTTTCATATCAGGTTTGATATTTCATATCGTTGCATATTACGTAAATATTGTAATTGGAACAACAATATTTAGGGTCTATTACTGTTGAGTACCTTTGCTATCAAATGTTTAGTAACATTTGAGTATTGTTAGTATGATGATCATTATATAAATCCTCATTATTTATTACTAATGATGCATTTATTTACAATATGAAATTGATCTCTTCTAGGAGATGTTCTTAGTTGTTGTGTTTGTCCTAGGTAGGTTACCCTATAAATTCCATGGAAGTTACCATGGAGATGTTCTTGTTTTTTTCTGGGTAGGTTACCATGAAGTAATAATTGGTCACAACACTAGAGAAGTGTCGTTCTTGTTCTTAATCATGTTCTCGTTCCGGGAAGGTTACCATGAAAAAATAATTAGAAGAATGTTATTTTTTTCCGCTATTTTACCTTGTTATTTCTCTTGTTCTAGGCAAGTCACAGGTGATAGCTCTGAGAGGGAGATATAGTGACGGTTGCAGGAGGAAAGATATTATATGATATTTGGTTTGAGACATGGAGCAGACTATCCAGACATAGAATTGTGTACATGATAGTATACATCCATGTATCGAAGGAGAAGAGGTTTAAGTTAGAACCTTCTGGAAAGAAGCATATTCTTTTGGGATACAAAGTGTTTTTCATAGAGATTGATAGGGAGGAGGAGAAGGATCTGAAGGATGGCCATACAAATCCATCTAGTTCAAGTTGTTCATCCTCTAGACTATTAGTAGAGCCACCAAGGAAAATGGGTGTACCTAGAGATGTTACAATGACCAAGAAGAGGTTAGTATGGACTCATAATACTTTGCAGGATGTAGAGAGGAATGTAGCGCCCAATGACACTTTCAGGGAAATAAAATGACCTCTGATTTTCTCATGTTACATAGAGTCACATTTATGAGGAGGAGCAGGTGGATCCACCAGTGGTGAGGCAGGTGGCCCCACCAAGTTCCAACTCATAGGGAGCTATAGTTCAGAGGGATTCAACCCTCAGGATATAGTATGGAGGAGAAGCCTCATAGGATAGTTCATAGGAGATCAAATTTTAGAGGAGATCAATGGGTTCAAAGAGAGAAGATAGATCTGGACATTGTACAGACTTAGAGGGATTCAAGTTCCATAGGGAGCATGCATACTTAGAGTGAGCACGATATCAGAGATTCGGTTGGATCACCAGGAGATTTCATCATTCAAAGGGAGTTCCCCCTCAGATTTAGGTGGGAGAGAGACATATTCCATAACTGACAGACAATTTACAGGGGGAGTTGGCCTTAGAGTTCGAGGTGGAGGATCTTGGCCAGATTTACTATTGGGATTAGAGGTGTGACAAATATCATATGAAATATTCCTTAGTTAGGGAATACTGATGAGGTTCAATATGATGGACTACAAGTCCATTTCCACACCTATGATGACAAATTTGAACAAGTTGAGTGATTCTACTTCATATTCAAATTTGGTGGATCCCATGATGTACAAGCAATTGATTTGATCCTTGATGTACCTGGTTAAAACCAATCTAGATAATTGCTTTTCCCCTTGAGTCAGTTTATGGTAGAGCCAAGACACTACCATTGGGTTGCAACAAAGCATGTATTGAGGTACCTACATGGTATAGTTGGATAGGGCCTCGACTATGTCTCAAGTGGTGAAGTGAGGATGCAGGGATATATAGAGTCTATATAAATAGGGAGTATAGTAGACAGATTGAGCACCTTGGATGAGTTATAATTTTAGGAAAGAATGTATCTATAGTACTCAATACAACAAAGGCATATTATATCGCGTCCAATGTCGTAAGTCGTGAATTAATGTGACTTCAAAAGATTCTTAAAGGAATTCATCATAGACATGGTGTAGAAGGGAGTAGTAAAGCTCTAGTATATATTCACAAATGAGAAGAATGTAGATCATCTGAGACATGATACAAAAGAGAGTAGTGAATATCCATTATCCAGAGACGATCTTGGCATGATGCAGAATATCTCCCTCACTGAGAGGGAGTGTTTATGTTTTGGGAAGCACTGGGTAGAAATTATCCTCTAATAGCCATGTGACTTGGCTAAGGAGAATGGCCCAAGAAAAGTATTTATCCTTGATCAAATGACTTGACAAGGACCGAAAAAGACTCAAGGTGATGATGCTTTTCTAGATGGAAGTAGTGAGTAGATGTAATATCCCTAGGATGAACCCAATTGTAAATGTAAATACAAATGCACGTAAGCTGGTGACTTGTTTTGATATCATTTTTGTATGCACCTTTCATGGCATAGTGTGCACATGTACTGTGCAGTAAAATGATGAAGTGTACACATTCCAGGATACCACGCGCAACATCTTAAGTGCGCGCGATATTGAGGCCAGTGAGCCTTGTGTATATGCTATGTTTTCTAGGTTGGTGAGCCAGTTTTGTGATGATTAGGCCGGAGAGCCTAGATGTTGAAGGACAATGCACCTATTTTTGTATATGACTCAAATTAATAATACATCATTGCGCGTAGAATGACCACGATAAAAGAGTATGGGGGACTAAAATCCACTTGTTAGGGAAAGGGAAGGATAAAAGTTAAAGAAAAGGGCTAAGATAGGGAGCTTAAGCCAAAAAGGAATATTATATTAATATTCTTTAAAATCTAAAGTATGGATAATTATTTTATCCTAAGTTCTAAATTTGGGGACAAGTGGACCAAAGTAGCTTCCAACGTGACAAGTGTCAAGTTGGGGACATGCATACATATTGTTGGGACTTAGTTCATTTCCATCACCTCTTCCATCATTCCTCTCATCATTCAGTCATCCAGTCAATAATTCATGAGCATTCACTCACGTAGTCAATTATCCTCCATACTTCCTATCACTATACCAAAACTTGTATCCATAACCATAATCGTTTGTGTAGATAGTTAGCTTGGGAGCCAGACTGAAGAAGCGGGTTTTCAGGCACATGGGATATTGAAGAGGTGGGTTGTCAAGCCCATGAGCAATTTCTCTCTGGGTGAGAGAAGTTATGGGAATTGATTTCTTGAAGGTGCTAAACTGCAGTTGCAGGGCTTTGAGACTTCCTGTCTGACCTCTTACTGAAGCCCTGGAAGGGAAGTGAGGTAGCTGAGGGACTATTGAGCAGAGAAGGGGCACACTTCTTGGGGTGGGACAGACATGTGGGGAATGAGGGATTGTAGGTTGTTAGTTTGATATGGCACATGTGACAGAGTCTTTCCTGTTGTCTATGAGACTTTAGCCTGGTTAGGAATCCTTTTACCCGGGTGGAGTTTAGTCCCATCTCGGGGGTAACTCACTGTTGAGAGTGATGAACAGTGTGGTCTAAGGCTATTAGGTTCATGGAAGGTATGCACACAGTTGGTGAAGTTATTACCAAGACAAGTGTCAATTGGGTGATAAATTTACATGCTGCATTATTATTTACATGTTTAATTTTATGGGTTTATCCTACGTGTGGTTATAACTATCTTATATTTATGGGTATTGCCTGTATATGTTGCATGTATATGTTTATTGTTATTTCAGTATGAATTCATGCATTTATAGATGTATTCATATGTTTATGTTTTATATATAAATTTCCACAAGAGTTCTATGTGTATATATTTTAATTGCATGCAGTTTGAAAATTTTATGTGGCATAGCTCAGTTGGATGCTGGGTATGTTACAGTATGTTCCATAGAGAGAATGAAAGCATTCTCTCATGTATCGTGGCCCAACCTGGGTGGCCAGGGATGTTGCAACATGGTATCAGAGCTTCAATTTTCAACACTGAGCCTGGATGGGCTGAGCAAGTTGAGTTGAAGAGAAATTTCATAGAGGATTGACTTAGAAGTGGCCAAATTCCAGTTTGTAGAACGTCCATGGTAAAAAGTAACAACAATTCGACGGAATTGGGAAAAATCCCCAATTTCTGTTGTTAAATTCATGAGAAAATGGAGGAATTTGGCCAAGTGGTGAGATATTACTGATTTAATATATGTTCTAGAAAATTTGGATCTAGAATGGGTTGAATTCGAAGTTACAGTGAAGCCATGATAGATGGAGTGAGTTTAGTGGTTAAAATTCTCAATTTGTGAATTGATTTTGGATAAATTCGTTTTAAAAATTTCAACCCACAATGATTTGTTGTTTCATAGGTTGAATTGGTGTTATCGGGGTGAAAATTGAACGAATTTCGTGGTTGTAGAATGTCTATGGTAAATTGGGGAAAAAGTTAGGAAAATTCCCCAATTCATGCAGCGAAATTCATGAGGAATTGATGCGCATAAAAATGAATGTGCATAGGTGGGCACACTGAAAATGCATGATGTGCAGTAAAAATATTGTGATATGTAAAAATTTGGAACTACGCGGCAAGATATTGGTGTGTTGGTTCACGCGCTAAATGTTGGCACTGCACGGAAAAATGTTAGCATGTGGGTGCGCGTGCTAAAATTTGACACCGCGCAGAAAAATGTTGGTGTGCGGGTGCACATGCTAAATTTAGCATTACGCAATGTGCATACGCATAATAAGGTGCACTTGGTGTACACGCACATAATAATGGCATGCATGGTGTGCACAATATTGGCACAATGCAGAGGAGTTTGGTTGTTGCGCGCGCAATGTGGGTATATATTATCATGCGACAGTTTAGTTAGTGGTGTGCGGTCAGGGTGTAATAAAATCTAGCATGGTGCAGTGAGTAGAGTGAAATGCATGTGGAATATCAGCATGTGATACAAAAACTACGCACAACAAGTAATAGTGCAAGACCCAAAACTGCGTGCGGTGGATTTTGGCGCGCGACACAAAAGTAGTGTGCACCGGTTATTGGCACAATAGAGAAGTGATGCACGGTAGCTATAGATGCACGGATCATGGTTTACCTCGTGTTGTTGTTGCACATGCTATATATGGGTGTACAGGTTGAATTTTTTGCATGATAAGTCATTCGGATGGTGAACAACAACAGAAAACCAGTGAGTTTTTGCGACGTTTTATATCATTGATCGTCATCTTTTTGCAGCGCATTTTTGAGGCCCTTACAAGCGTTTTTAGCAACGCAGAAACCATGAGAATAGATTGTGCTAAGGCACGCTCTGTCTCTTCATCTCAAATAAAATATCTTGAAGAGATTTTTCTAATGGTGTATATTGTTCGTCAAACGGAGCTTTTATGAGAAAGTTACAACACATACATTGGAGGGTAAATTTTAAGACCCATCTAACTTCCAAGAGCCATAAATTTCTTCTCTGAAATCCGATTGAGGTGCAGGAGCCATCAATGGAAAAATAGTGAACCATAGAATACATTTCCAGATCTTAATTAAATTTTTGGGCATGTTAAAGATGTTTAAAATGGAAAATAAGGTACCTGTATCATTCTAGACCAAAAACACGAATTGGCCTATAACTTCAACAGGTTGTAACTGGCAGCCCAAAACCCAGAATGGGGTGAAACTTGGAAGGAATGTCCATAATATATATATGAGGAAACCCAACTGATACCATATGAGAATTCTAATGGAGTGGGTGCAAAAATGCATATTTACGCATTGGAAAGGTATTGGACAATGGAATATAAATATATAGCCATAAAACTGATATAGGCATTAAAGTTTTCAGGAAATAAGAAGAAATAATTCTGATATATTATTGAGCCAGAATGGTTCATATTTTTCATGAAATTATTGAAACAATTAGCCTGACAGAGTTTTGTTGGCTGCACATTTTGTAGAGTTAACAATAACTAGATAAGATCAAGATCATCACAGATTCTAGATGAATGGAAGAGGCATAGGGGAATTATATCCAGGAATATGAAATCAGAGGGATGGATGTCCATTTGGGCATTGAAGGAACAAACTCCAATGGACATGGAGAAGGAACGGATGAAAACATGAATATGGTAGAGACCACTAAAAATTTGAAAAAGGATGTCCAAAGCCATAAATATGATAATGAAAGGCTTATGAGAGACAAGGAGAAGAAGGATGACTTGAACATGAAGTTATTGTAGAGATTGAACATAATAGAAAATAAATTGGATAAGGAGAGTGGCTCAAGCAAATATGGAAGTCCCAAGTCTCCTGATGAGAAAAGAAGAGCAAGGAGTGTTAGCAGAAATCACCATCACTCCCTGAGGCATTCCAATAAGAGAGCAGACATCAGATCGATTCCATTACCTATAAGAAATCATAAGAGGTATGGGGTGGATGAGCTACAAGTATAAATGAACAAAACCAAACCTCCTACTTTTGATGGTGAGCACAAGAAGGATAAAGATGCAGAGACATGGTTGTTGGGAATGAGAAAATATTTTCAATTGAATAATTATTCTTCTCATGTAGAAGGAAGAATTTCCATCTATCAACTCAAGGGAAAGGCATCCATGTGGTCAGATCAACTTGTGCAGGTTCAACACATTAAAGAGAAAAGTGTTACTTGGAGGGAATTCAAAAAGTATTTTGAGAAGAAATACTTGACTAAGAGATACTATGACAAGAAGATGAAGGATTTCTTTGAACTCAATCTTGGAAGTATGACCATAGATGAATATGAAAGAAGGTTTTTAGAACTGTTGAAGTATGTATCTCTCATCAAGGATGATATAGTTAATATTCAGAGGTATTTGAGTGTATTGTCATCATTTATTAGTGAAAAAACACACTATGATGATCCCAAGCCATTGGAGGAGACCATAAGGTGATCTAAATGCCTATATGATAAAAAAAAATCAAGGCCAACTTTCCAAAAATCTTGGGAAGACAAAAGGAAATTCAGGATGGATCAAAGGAAGAAGGGAACTAATCCACCATTCTATAGAAATAATACTCAGGGACAGCCAATTTATAGAGAACCTAGAACGATTGAGGTAGGGGGTCAAAGGCCAAGGCAAACACCTATTCAATGTTGGGGTTGTAAAGGATATCATATGTTCAGATATTGTCCCCACGGAGGTTAAAAAGTGAGGAATGTTCACAATTTACAACAAGTTGAAACAATGGAGGACATGGGCAGAAATGTACCAAGGATCTATGCATCCCTGGACAACAAGCAAGCAGAGTATCAATCACATATGATTGAAGTGGAAGGTATGATCAACATCCAAACCATTGCTATTTTAATTGATTCAGGAGCTATTCATTGTTATATGGATCATAATATGGTGGAAAGTTTGAAATTGCCAAGAAGCAAGCATGGAAAATCTTGGTTGGTGCAACTGGATACCAGAGCCAAAAGAAAAGTTAATGAGATGGTTAAGTCATGTCTTATGGACATGAATGGACTGAACACCATGGAAAATTTGAACATCTTGCCTTTAGGTTCCTATGACTGTCTAATTGGGATGGATTGGTTGGATCAACATCATGCTATGCTGGACTATCATAACAAGGCATTCACTTGCTTGGATGAGGAAGGGAGCCTAAGGAAAGTGCATGGAATTCCCATGGCAGTAACCATCAGGGAAATTTCATCATTGCAGCTGAAGAAATGTTACAGAAAAGGGTGTCAAATATTTGCAGCACATATGGAAGAGACACCTAAAGATAAGGTGCCAAATTTGAAAGATTATGCGGTCCTAGAAGATTTTGAAGATGTGTTCAAGGAGGTACCAGGACTATGACCCCCAAAGAGAGATATTGATTTCTCTATAAATTTAATGCCTGGAGTAGCTCCAGTGTCAAAGACTTCTTACAGAATGAGTACACCAGAGTTGAAGGAGTTACAAATGCAACATGAAGAACTCTTGAAGAAGGTGTATATATGCCCAAGTGTGTCACCTTGGGGTGCCCCGGTCTTGTTTGTGAATAATAAAGATGGGACATTAAGATTGTGCATTGATTTCAGATAGTTGAATAAAGTGATTGTTAAGAACAAGTATCCTCTTCCAAGGATTGATGACCTCTTTAATCAATTGAAGGATGCAAAGATATTTTCAGAGATTGATCTTAGGTCCCATTAGCATCAGGTAAGGATTAAGGAGGAATATATCAGTAAGACCACCTTCAGGAAAAGGTATGGTCATTATGAATTGAAAATGGTGCCATTTGGGTTGTCAAATGCACCAGTTGTTTTCATGTGCTTAATGAATGGTGTTTTCCAAGAATATTTAGACAATTTTGTCATTGTATTTTTGGATGGAATTCTTAGATATTCTAAGTCAAAAAAAGAGCATGAGCATCATTTCATAATGGTGTTTCAATTATTAAGGGAGCATCAATTGTATTCCAAATTGAGAAAGTGCTCATTTTATTAGAAGTAAATTCATTATTTAGGGCATATCATTTCAAAGGATGGGATAGCAGTGGATCCTGAGAAGATAGAAGCCATTAGAGTTGGTCAGAACCAAATAATGTGACAGAGGTCAGATCATTAATGGGCCTTGCAGGCTACTATAGGAGATTTATTGAAAGATTCTCAAAGATTGCACACCCAATCACTTCCTTGCAAAGAAAGTGTGTGAAGTTTCAGTGGACACCAGATTGTGAAAATAGTTTCCAACACTTGAAGAAATTATTAACAAGTGCTCCAATACTAAGGATTGTAGACCCAAATGAAGTCTTCATTGTATGCACAGATGCATGTAAATAAGGACTTGGTGGAGTCCTCACTCAAAATGGGTTTTTTATATGTTATGAATCAAGGAAGTTGAAGGAGCATGAAAGACACTATGCCACTCATGATTTGGATTTGGAAGCCATAGTGCATGCCTTGAGGAAATGGAGACATTACCTCATGGGGAAAAGGTTTGAGTTGAGGAAAAACCCTAATGGTCTGAAATATTTATTTGATCAACCAACTCTAAATGCTAGGAAAAGAAGATGGTTAGAATTTCTCAACTTTATGACCTTGATATAAAGCATATCAAGGGGAAAGAGAACAAAGTGGTTGATGCACTCAGCAAAAGAGTACATGAAATGCAAGCTACAACCATTAGCATGTACCAATCTAATTTGAAACAAACAAATTTAGAGGCTGCAAATTTAGATTTGCATTACAAGGAATTAGTGGTAAAATTACAACAAGGTAATTTGCAGCAGAAAATTGAAGAATACAAGCTAGAGAATGATGAAATTCTGAGGTACAGAGGAAGAATTTATGTACCAAATTTCCAGGAATTGAAAAATCTGATATTGAGGGAAATTCATAATGTACGTTATGTTGGGCACCCAGGTTATCAAAAAACTATTGCAGCTGTCAAGGGCCAATATTATTGGCCAGGCATGAAGAAAGAGGTTGTTGATTTTATTGGCAAATGTTTGGAATGTCAAAAGGTAAAATATGAGTATAGACACCCAGTTGGTTTGCTACAGCCATTACCCATTCTTGAGAAGAAATGGGAAGTTGTAACGATGGATTTCATTACCAAACTTTCCAGAACAAACAAGCAACATGATTCTATCATGGTAGTGGTGGATAATCTTACTAAAGCTGCCCATTTTATTCTAGTTAAGCTCACTCACAAGGAAACCAACATTGTTGATGTTTATATGAGAGAAATTTCTTGATTGCATGGCATACCCAAGACAATTATGTTTGACAGAGATCCAAAATTTACCTCAAAAGTTTGGAAGGGATTATTTAATGGATTTGGAACAAATTTGAATTTTAGTACAACCTATCATCCAGAATCAGATGGAAAAATGGAGAGGGTGAATCAAGTGATTGAGGATATGTTGAGGATGTATGTGATGGATAAACCATCAATATGGGAAGACTACCTACACTTGGTAGAGTTTTCTTATAATAATGGGTATCAAACATCTCTAAAGATGAGCCCATTTGAGGCACTTTATGGAAGAAAGTTCAATACACTGGCAAGATGGGATAACCCAACAGATAGAGTAGTGGTTGGGCCAGAATTGCTCAAGGAAATGGAGGATAAAATGTTTAAAATAAAACAAAATTTAAAGGTTTCCCAAGATAGGAAGAAAATCTATGTTGATAAGGGAAGAACTCATAGGGAATTTAAAGTGGGCGACCATGTATTCTTGAAAGTGAAAGCCAACAGAAGTTCCCTAAAGTTGGGAAATTGTTCCAAGTTGCCAGCTCACTATTGTGGGTCGTTTGAAATCATAGAGAGGATTTGTCTAGTGGATTTCAAAGACACATCGTTAAATTCCTGGAGTCTGGTGGTTTTAGTGGTTGGTTAACAACAATATTAACTGATGAGATTTCATCCCGGTTACAAGAAGAGGATTACAAAAGGGATAAGAAGGTTGAGACTAACCTAGGTGCCATCATTTTTGGTATCAAAGCAAAGAAACGTGAGACTATGTTGGTAGGATTGCATTAATGTGACACCTACCAAATAAACAAATCAAAGACAGGAAATAAACCAAAGGCACTGTAACTACTATTGATCGCAACACACATATGGGTTGACATCACTATGGATTTTATAGAGGGGATTCTAAGTTTGGGAAAAAAATATATGATCATGGTGGTTGTTTAACATATCTCAAAATACACTCATTTTTGTGCCTTATCACATTGATTTACCCCCTCCTTAGTTTCCCAAGTATTAATTCATAAAAAAATTAAGTTACATGCCATGCCCACTTCCATTGTCTCAGTTCAGGACCTACCTTTATTAGAAACTTTTGGCAAGAACTATTTAAACTATATGGTACCCAATGAAAACTAAGCATTGCATATCACCCACAAACAAATGGTCAAACTAAAGTGGACAACAAGTGCCAAGAAATGTATTTAATATTATTTTCACCTAAAAAATCACACCAATGGGAACAATGTCTTCCCCTCACATAATGGTGGTACAATACCTATTTTCATGGAGCTACCAAAATGGCATCATATGAATCAATTTATGGCCAAAAACCATTGTCAGTTGCTTCATATTTACTAGGTGTTTCCAAAGTTCAGGTAGTGAACCACAAACTCTACACTAAATAAGCCATTGTCCACATACTAAAGAACAATTTGGTTATGGCTCCAAACATAATGAATCAACGAGTGAACCAATATTGCTTAGAATGGTCTTTTTGTATTAGGAGATTTGGAGTTCTTTTCACTTCACCCCTACAAACAAATATCACTCAAAGAAAAAACACCTCGGGAATTAGCACCCAAGTTTTGTGGTCCTTGTGAGATCATCTAACACATTGGAAAAGTGGCCTACAAATTGGATCTTCCAACCCACTCAAATATCCATCCATTATTTCATGTGTCTTATCTAAAATTGTTCAAGGGATCAAAGTGCAAGGTGCAAACCATCCTACCAAAAATTGATGAAGAAGGCTCCATCTGACTTCAGCCACCAAAAATATTGGATACCAGAGAGAATCAATTGTGCTTTTGCATGATCAATGAAGTATTGATCCACTAGAAAGGAATGCCAACTAAATATGCCACATGATAACTAGCCATGATTCTACAACAATTTCCTCGTCTTCATAATTGAGGACAAGTTGCTTTGGAAGGGGGAGGGCATCCTAGGGTCCTACCCTAACATACCTACTTTAGGCTACATAGGAGTTAGTTAATTGTTTTATGCGACCATCCTCTTTCCCATTGGATAATAGTGGAGAATTATTCAATGTAAAAAGGTTCCACTTTATAAGGACCACTAGGTAGTTGGTACCCATTAATGATGAGAGCACAAGTAGTTAGGGTTTTTTCTATGTAAAAGTTATTTAAAGAGATATGATACTATAAAATGTTTTGTCTTGTGCTATGTGTCTATATATCTACTCAATGAAATATCACCCCACCTTAAGAGGAAAGTGAACATTGTATTCTTCTTCATATTATTAATATACAAGGGTACTTCTACAAATTTTATCTTTTTGTCTCTTGTTTATGGTTAATCTGAAACTATATTCTCTATATACCTAGTTTTGTTTCAATTTTCAATGGTTAAGGTACACTACATGACATGTCAAACCAAATATTACTAGATGGTGATAATATAAAGAAAGAGGTCATATATGTCCCACTTCTATATCTTTTGTCAGGCCTAGGTGCCAAAGAATATACACCAAGAGGTCACATGATATTGAAATTCAATTTTTTTCATGCTGAAACACAAAGGATAGGGTAGTATATTGGTTTCATGATCAGGTTACTTCCTTAGGATTGACGAGGTTACAAGGATTTGTTGGATTACTGAGAGGGTAGGTGAATCAGTAATAGAGAAATTTAATCCTTTTTCACCATAAAATGCAAGTGTTATATCAATGTAGCATTATCATCCAATAATTGCAAAGTAAATAAACAATGAAAAAATTAGCAATCATACACATACACAATACACCGGTTTTTTTACGTGGAAACCCAAAGCGGGAGAAAACCAAATAATATTTTTTTCTTATATGTCTTGAAGAATCACATTCATTGGAAGCACCAACTTCCTTTGTTTTCTAGCTACAAATGGAAGGAGGCTCCAACCCCCTAGTTTCTTAGGCTACAGCCTGAGGGAAGATCCAACTCCCCAATTCTCTAGCCACAACTAGAAGTAGGCCACAACCCCCTATGTTCTTTGGCTATAACTGGAAGGTGGCTACAACCACATGTCCTTGCCCCATCCAACCGCCCTGACGTAGAAGTAGAATGATGGAACCACTATCACACTATCATTGTGAGATATACCATTGTAACAACCTATACCAATCAACCTGTAATCAACCGGTACCATAAACAAGTTCATAAACCATGCATCAACCTATACCAAACAACCTGTAATCATCTTGTACCATAAACAAGTGCATCAACCATGCACCAACCTATACCTCAACCTGTACCATCAATGAGTGCATCAACCATGCACTAAATATGTATCAATAATGGATCAAATACACAGAAACTATGACTCATCAAGATGTATTGACATCATTAACTATACACCTCGTGTATGTGCCAACTCATCAACTACTTGTCTCAACCATGTACCCAACATGTACCTCAACCAAAATCCCTCATCAATTTGGATGATGAAATTGATGAGG
>JASDQU010104269.1:83497-94139 GCA_032191745.1 Picea mariana
TCAAAGGATGGGATAGCAGTGGATCTTGAGAAGATAGAAGCCATTAGAGTTGGTCAGAACCAAATAATGTGACAGAGGTCAGATCATTAATGGGCCTTGCAGGCTACTATAGGATATTTATTGAAGGATTCTCAAAGATTGCACACCCAATCACTTCCTTGTAAAGAAAGGGTGTGAAGTTTCAGTGAACACTAGATTGTGAAAATAGTTTCCAACACTTGAAGAAATTATTAACAAGTGCTCCAATACTAAGGATTGCAGACCCAAGTGAAGTCTTCATTGTATGCATAGATGCATGTAAATAAGGACTTGGTGGAGTCCTCACTCAAAATGGGTTTTTTATATATTATGAATCAAGGAAGTTGAAGGAGCATGAAAGACACTATGCCACTCATGATTTGGATTTGGCAGCCACAGTGCATGCCTTGAGGAAATGGAGACATTACCTCATGGGGAAAAGGTTTGAGTTGAGGACAAACCCTAATGGTCTGAAATATTTATTTGATCAACCAACTCTAAATGCTAGGAAAAGAAGATGGTTAGAATTTCTCATCTTTATGACTTTGATATAAAGCATATCAAGGGGAAAGAGAACAAATTAGTTGATGCACTCAGCAAAAGAGTGCATGAAATGAAAGCTACAACCATTAGCATTTACCAATCTAATTTGAAACAAATAAATTTAGAGGCTGCAAATTTAGATTTGCATTACAAGGAATTAGTGGAAAAATTACAACAAGGTAATTTGCAGCAAAAAATTGAAGAATACAAGCTAGAGAATGATGAAATTCTGAGGTACAAAGGAAGAATTTATGTACCAAATTTCCAGGAATTGAAAAATCTGATATTGAGGGAAATTCATAATGTACCTTATGTTGGGCACCCAGGTTATCGAAAAACTATTGCAGCTGTCAAGGGCCAATATTATTGGCCAGGCATGAAGAAAGAGGTTGTTGATTTTATTGCCAAATGTTTGGAATGTCAAAAGGTAAAATATGAGTATATACACCCATTTGGTTTGCTACAGACATTACCCATTCCTGAGCGGAAATGGGAAGTTGTAACAATGGATTTCATTACCAAACTTCCCAGAACAAACAAGCAACACGATTCTATCATGGTAGTGGTGGATAAGCTTACTAAAGCTGCCCATTTTATTCCAATTAAGCTCACTCACAAGGAAACCAACATTGTTTATGTTTATATGAGAGAAATTTCTTGATTGCATGGCATACCCAAGACAATTATGTTTGACAGAGATGCAAAATTTACCTCAAAAGTTTTTAAGAGATTATTTAATGGATTTGGAACAAATTTGAATTTTAGTACAACCTATCATCCAGAATCAGATGGACAAATGGATAGGGTGAATCAAGTGATTGAGGATATGTTGAGGATGTATGTGATGGATAAACCATCAAAATGGGAAGACTACCTACACTTGGTAGAGTTTTCTTATAATAATGGGTATCAAACATCTCTAAAGATGAGCCCATTTGAGGCACTTTATGGAAGAAAGTTCAATACACCGGTAAGATGGGATAACCCAATAGATAGAGCAGTGGTTGGGCCAGACTTGCTCAAGGAAATGGAGGACAAAATGTTCAAAATAAAACAAAATTTAAAGGTTGCCCAAGATAGGAAGAAAATCTATGTTGATAAGGGTAGAACTCATGGGGAATTTAAAGTGGGAGACTTTGTATTCTTGAAAGTGAAAGCCAACAGAAGTTCCCTAAAGTTGGGAAATTGTTCCAAGTTTCTAGCTCACTATTGTGGGTCGTTTGAAATCCTAGAGAGGATTTGTCCAGTGGCTTTTAAAGACACATCGTTAAATTCCTAGATTCGGATGGTTTTGGTGGTTGGTTAACAACAATATTAACTGATGAGATTTCATCCTAGTTACAAGAAGGGGATTACAAAAGGGATAAGAAGGTTGAGACTGACCTAGGTGCCATCATTTTTGGTATCAAAGAAAAGAAATGTGAGACTATGTTGGTAGGATTACATTAATGTGACACCTACCAAATAAACAAATCAGAGACAGAAAATAAACCGAAGGCACTGTAACTACTATTGATCGCAACACACATATGGGTTGACATCACTATGGAATTTATAGAGGGGATTCTAAGGTTGGGAAAAAAATATATGATCATGGTGGCAGTTTACCATATCTCAAAATACACTCATTTTTGTGCCTTATCACATTCATTTACCCCCTCCTTAGTTTCCCAAGTATTAATTCATAAAAAAGTTAAGTTACATGCCATGCCCACTTCCATTGTCTTAGTTCAGGACCCTACCTTCATTAGAAACTTTTGGCAAGAACTATTTAAACTATATGGTACCTAATGAAAACTGAGCATTGCATATCACCCACAAAAAAATGGTCAAACTAAAGTGGTCAACAAGTGCCAAGAAATGTATTTAATATTATTTTCATCTAAAAAACCACACCAATGGGCACACTGGCTTCCCCTCGCATAATGGTGGTACAATACCTATTTTCATGGAGCTACCAAAATGACATGATATGAATCAATTTATGCCCAAAACCATTGTCAGTTGCTTCATATTTACTAGGTGTTTCCAAAGTTCAGGCAGTGAACCAAAAACTCTACACTAAATAAGCCATTGTCCACATACTAAAGAAAAATTTGGTTATGGCTCCAAACATAATGAATCAACAAGTGAACCAGTATTGCTTAGAATGGTCTTTTTGTATTAGGAGATTTGGAGTTCTTTTCACTTCACCCCTACAAACAAATATCACTCAAAGAAAAAACACCTCGGGAATTAGCACCTATGTTTTGTGGTCCTTGTGAGATCATCTAACACAATGGAAAAGTGGCCTACAAATTGGATCTTCCAACCCACTCAAATATCCATCCATTATTTCATGTGTCTTATCTAAAAATGTTCAAGGGATCAAAGTGCAAGGTGTAAACCATCCTACCAAAAATTGATAAAGAAGGCTCCATCTGACTTCAGCCACCAAAAATATTGGATACCAGAGAGAATCAATTGTGCTTTTGCATGATCAATGAAGTATTGATCCACTAGAAAGGAATGCCAACTAAATATGCCACATGATAACTAGCCATGATTCTACAACAATTTCCTCGTCTTCATAATTGAGGACAAGTTGCTTTGGAAGGGGGAGGACATCCTAGGGTCCTACCCTAACATACCTACTTTGGGCTACATAGGAGTTAGTTAATTGTTTTATGCTACCATCCTCTTTGACTCAGTCCCATTGGATAATAGTGGAGAATTATTCAATGTAAAAAGGTTCCACTTTATAAGGACCACTAGGTAGTTGGTACCCATTACTGATGAGAGCACTAGTTAGGGTTTTTTCTATGTGAAAGTTATTTAAAGAGATATGATACTATCAAATGTTTTGTCTTGTGCTATGTGTCTATATATCTACTGAATGAAATATCACCCCACCTTAAGAGGCAAGTGAACATTGTATTCTTCTTCATATTATTAATATACAAGGGTACTTCTACAAATTTTATCTTTTTGTCTCTTGTTTATGGTTAATCTGAAACTATATTCTCTATATACCTAGTTTTGTTTCAATTTTCAATGGTTAAGGTACACTACACGACATGTCCAACCAAATATTACTAGATGGTTATAATATAAAGAAAGAGGTCATATATGTCCCACTTCTATATCTTTTGTCGGGCCTAGGTGCCAAAGAATATACACCAATAGGTCACATGATATTGAAATTCAATTTTTTTCATGCTGAAACACAAAGGATAGGGTATTATATTGGTTTCATGATTGGATTACTTCCTTAGGATTGACAAAGTTACAAGGATTTGTTGGATTACTGAGAGTTGGGTGAATCAGTAATAGAGAAATTTAATCCTTTTTCACCATAAAATGCAAGTGTTATATCAATGTAGCATTATCATCCAATAATTGCAAAGTAAATAAACAATGAACAAATTACCAATCATACACATACACAATACACCGGTTTTTTTACGTGGAAACCCAAAGCAGGAGAAAACCAAATAATGTTTTTTCATATATGTCTTGAAGAATCACATTCATTGGAAGCACCAACTTCATTTGTTTTCTAGCTACAAATGGAAGGAGGCTCCAACCCCCTAGTTTCTTAGGCTACAGCCTGAGGGAAGCTCCAACTCCCCAATTCTCTAGCCACAACTAGAAGGAGGCCACAACCCCCTATGTTCTTCGGCTACAATTGGAAGGTGGCTAGAACCACTTGTCCTTGCCCCGTCCAACCGCCCTGATGTAGAATTAGAATGATGGAACCACTATCACATTATCATTGTGAGATATACCACTGTAACAACCTATACCAATAAACCTATACCATAAACAAGTTCATAAATCATGCATCAACCTGTACCAAACAACCTGTAATTAGCTTGTACCATAAACAAGTGCATCAACCATGCACCAACCTGTACCTGAACCTGTACCATCAATGAGTGCATCAACCATGCACCAAATATGTATCAATAATGGATCAAATACACATAAACTACAACTCGTCAAGATGTACTGACATCATTAACTATACACCTTGTGTATGTGCCAACTCATCAACTACTTGTCTCAACCATGTACCCAACATGTACCTCAACCAAAATCCCTCATCAATTTCATCATCCAAATCTGATTTGTAACTCTGTAATAGATCTGGTGTATATGATCACATGCCTACAAACCTTCCTTAAATTTAACAACAAGAAACTAGCATTTTCATCAAGCTTTACTTTAGTCTCACATGACTAATTTTGGATTAGCCAAAAACCCTAACTTGCAATAATCATAACTATGTACCTATAATGAATAAAGATCTGAAAATGGTACATAATGTTCTTAATTGATGTTTATGCAATTCTTCCATATTTCACTACTTGGAACCTCTCAGAAAAGGAGTTATACAAAAAATGGCATACCTTATTGAATTTTGGATTATTCTAGAGAGCGAACGTGTAGAGAATGCCCTATACAGAATATTTTTTGTATGGATCTGAAATTGTACATAGAATACTGCAGACTATAATCTAACCAATACATTGTGTCTTACTTAATTTGGATCTTTTATGAATAAGTTATGACGTGTTTACCTGAATCACCTGTTTTAAACTAGTTTTAGGACTAGCCACAAACCCTATTTTTCACGGCATGTAACTCCAAAAATGCAACGACCCACAAGTTGAAATTGATATAAGAGCTACTTGGATATTTTTTCTCAATGGAATCCCGATTTAACTATCTAAATCATTCTAGAAAAAACTTTATTGCGAAAATGGTAAGATGACCTGTAAATAACATACCTTAGAAAGCATCATCAAAAGAATTTATCCTCCCTTGAATTTTGGCCTTCTTTACTTCACCTTCCCTCTGAAATTAGGCTTATATATCATTTGGTTACCTCAGTCACCTATAGATATTCAATATTCTCAAGTGTGATTAAAATGAGAGAGCCATGCTTCTTATTTATACTTTCATGTATCTTCCACAAGGGGTTACCTTTTAACCATCTTAACCCACTTTGCTTATTTTAGGGTTAACCCACTTCTAACCACTTGTCCACTTAGTAATTTCTCCATTAAATTTATTATTTAAATAAATTTTTCTTGTCTTGAATTTGAATTATAGTACACACATCACTTCACTTTATTATTTACCTTCTAAAATCTCCTAAACCACTTTGACTACTTTGACCGTTTGGGGATTCTAGATGACTCATGAGGGTTCTCCAATTTCACATGGCCATAAATCTCTAATCGTTAGGAGTTATGTGGCGTTCCACATACCACTAGAAATGGAATGACATGTATTGTTCATATAGAATATTCTTACCTGCAAATATATCAAAACTCATACCATTATCCATAAAACAAACTTGGGTCCATTAACCAAAACTTTGTGCTACCAAAATTTTCAACCAGACTTTCTTCAAGGGTTGACATCAATGAAAACCAACCCAAATAATAAAAAATCTCCCTCTTTGGCATTGATGGTAACACTCTGATGAAATACTGAAGTCATATAACACATGCTCCATCTCTGACCATCACTCCCCCTAGAACCATGCCTATGTGCTCTTTCTTTAAGCATGCATCTGATAAATATCTCTACCTTTTTCATCATTGGAAAAGGTATCTTTCCATCTGGGGCTGCTCCCCCTAACTGAACTATCTATGGGGATACTTCCCCTGACTGAAATCTTCCTGAAACCAATCTCCCAACCTGAACCATCCTTTTTATGGTGCTTCCTCATGTATATATAAGACATATAATATAATCTTTCAAAAGAATTAATTTTGGAGTAGAAATTACTTTGAGTCTTTGGCGAAGATAATCAAAGGATTCTCTTGGAACCGGTTTTGTAAATATGTCTTCCACTTGTTCTTTTGTGCCCACATATTCAACTCTGATGTTCTTCTCTGCAACCTGTTCTCGTAGAAATTGATACTTTAATGGAATGTGCTTCGTCTTGGAGTGCATTACCAATTTCTTTAAGATATTGATGGTGCTTATATTATCACAATATATTGGAATGGGATCATCATACTCAACCTGTATATCTGTCAGAGTTTGTTTCATCCATAGAACATGTGTACAACATGCCTCTACTGCAATATACTATGCATCGACTGTAGATAAGAATATTGATGATTGTTTATTTCTTAACCATGATACTAAACACTCACCCAAGTAGAATGTTGCTCCACTAGTGCTTCTTCAGTCATCAATACAACCTTCCCAATATACATCTGTGTAGGCAATAAGCAATAGATCCTTTCCTTTTGGATACCATAATCCAAACTCTTTTGTTCCTTTGAGATATCTGAAAATCATCTTTACTACTAATACATGTGATTCCTTTGGCGCTTCTTGAAATCGTACCACTTGTCCAACTTCCTACATTACATCTAGTCTGGATGCTGTCACATATAACAAGCTACCAATAATTGGCCTATATTTCCTCTAGTTTGTAGATTTTGAATCATCATCTTTGCTCAACTTGCAATTGGTTGCATAGCAGTGGTAACTGGTTTGCAATCTTCCATTCCGAACTTCTTTAGCATTTCTATGATATACTTGGTTTGAGAAATAAAAATTCCTTGGTTTCTTTGATGTATCTGAAGACCCATAAATAAGGATAGTTCTCCGAGTAATAAAATTTCAAATTCATTCTACATATCCTTTTCAAATTTATGTCTTAACCTGTCGTCATTGCTTCCAAAAATAATATCATCAACATAAACTTCAATTAATAAAATACTATCTTTAGTTACCTTGATGTAGATTTTGTTGTCTCCACTTCCTTTTCTGAACCCTCCCTGTTGTAGCTATTTATCCAGTCTATAGTACCATGCTCTAGGAGCCTGCTTTAGACCATACAAGACCTTCTTCAATTTACACACATAATCTACGTTCACTGACAACTCAAATCCTTCTAGTTGTTCAATGTAGACTTCTTCTTCAAGTTCCACGTTTAGAAAAGATGATTTCATGTCCATCTGATACACTTTAATATTCTTGGAGCATGCATAAGATAGGAGCAATCAGATTGCCTCCATTCTGGAAACTGGAGAAAATGTCTCTTCAAAGTCTATTCATTCAACCTATGCATATCCTTTACATACCAATATAGATTTGTTCCTTGTAACTTGTCCATCTTGATTCAATTTATTTTTGAATACCCACTTTGTGCCAAACCCATTCTTATTCTTTGGTCTTGGAACCAATTCCCAAGTGTCATTCTTATCTATTTGATCCAATTCTTCATCCATGACTTTATTCCAAAATTCATCCTTGTTGGCCTCTTCAAAACTGTTTGGTTCAATCGTAGATGAGAGTGCTAGGTGCGTTTGTTCTAGTGAATAGATTCTTCTTCTAGTCTCAACTCCCACATCTTTGTTTCCAATAATATGATCTAAAGGATTATTCTTCTGTACTCGTTTTCTAGGTGTCTTTGGAGAAACTTTTTGAACTTGATCTTCTACTTTTTCCTGATCCTCTTCATATTCCCTTTATACTTCTTCTTCATCCTCTGCTTCTTCTTCATAAAGTTGTTCCATTGATTCATTTTCTTCTTCCTTTAATTACCATCTAGTTGTTTCATCAATTGTTACATTGATGATTTCCACAACTTTGTTCAACCTCAGATTGTAACACTTGTATTCTTTCCTTGTACTTGAGTAACCAACAAGTACTCATTTGTCCACACTAGAGTCAAACTTTCCCATTCTACCATCTTCTCTTTTGATGTAGCATTTTCTTCCAAATACTCTGAAGTGTTTCACAGTTGTTGTTCTTCCTTACCATAGCTCATAGGGAGTTTTGTCAGTGTTGTTTCTGAGCATTACTCTGTTTTGAATGTGAACCATTGTATGCATTGCATGTGTACAAAATATATCTATCAATTTGTAATCCATTAACATTGTTCGATCCATTTACTGTACTATCATGTTCTTTCTTTCAACAACTCTATTCTTTTGAGGTGTCCTAGCAATGGAGAATTTCCTTTTTATTCCATGCTTTCTGCAATAGTCCATAAATTACTTTGAAGTGAAATCTCCTCCATTATCATATCTCAAACACTTCATTTTTGAATCCATTTATTTTTCAACCAATTCCTTGTAGACCTTGAAGTTTTCAAAAGTTTCTGACTTATTTCTGAGAAAGAAAACTGTAGTCATTCTTGTATAATCATCAACTAATAACATAAATCATTTCTCAATTTTTAAACCCTTCATTGTAGTTGGTCCAACTATATCAATATGCGCAATTTACAGTGGTCTTGCTGTCTAATATTCTTTTGATTTAAACCTGGTCTTTGTTTTCTTTCCTTGTTGACATTGCTTGCATAAAGTGTTGGTCGGTTTAGTAATCTGGGGCATTTCTCTAACTGCTTCCTTTTTGCTGACTTTGAAAATATTATCAAAGTGTATGTGACCCATTCTTTTGTGCCATATCCAACTTTCATATTCCTTTCCTAGACAACACTTTTCATTTCCAATTTCATTTAGTACATATATGTTGCTTGAAGTTCTTACAGCTGTTGCAATCAATTTTCTTGAACCTTCTTTTCTTATCTCGCACTTTTTTGAATCGAAAGTAACTTTATGAACTTGGTCACACATTTGAATCACACTTAGAATATTATGTTTCATATCTTCTACTAATATAACATTTTTTGCCTTCGTATTCTTGTTTCCAATTTTGACTTTGCCTTTTCCAATGATTTTGGCTGAATTATCATTTTTGAAGGAGACTGATCCATCTCTTTCCTTTCTTAATGTAAGAAACCTGTCTTTATCACTTGTCAAGTGTTTTGAATAAGCACTGCCAACATACCAATGATGTTTCTCCTGATTATCTTGTAGAGAGAGTTTGCATTCTTCATTGCTATACTGATTATGATTTCTTATCCATGTTCTCTTATGAGGTTCTTATCTATGATTGTTGTTGTTCTGTTGTCGTTCTCTAGGAGGAACTGTCATTCTGCAATATTTTTCCATGTGTCCAAAGTTGTTACACTTGTATCATTCCACTTCAGTGCTCAATGATTCAAACTTGTTGTAACTTATTCTTTTTGTTTCACTAGGCCTTCTTGGATACCCCTTTTTTGTATAGCTTTCAAGTTTGTTTATGTTCATCTTTTTATCTCTGTAGTTCATAGCTTTATGTCCAAAATTATTACATGCATAACATAAAACAAAAGCGATAGTTTCATACCTGGGAGTTGAAGATATTCTGAAAGGAGTTTCTCTTCTGAATCCTTCTTCTTGTTGAGGCCTATCTATTGGTTTTTTATTCTTAAATTTGAATCTTCTCAGTGGAGGAGTGTCCCTGTAATCTTCCTTGTAGATATTCCTATCCCCTTTGATTGTTTCTACATATATTTTTGGATATGTTTCTTGTTCTGTTGTTTTGAAGCTTGATACCTTTTATGTCTGATTTTATCCAAGTTCGGACTTCTCATGATGATTTTTTTGACTGTTGATAATGTCATCCAAAACTTTTAAGTTGTTCTGCATATTTTTCCTTTGAAGATCCCTTCTTAATGTGACAATCTCTACTTCCAATTTTTCAATTATCCTGTCTCTTTATTCTAGCTGTTCTTTGAGTGCTTCTTCAATTCTTTTATATTCTTCTATTTGAACCTTCAAATTTGTGATAATTTGTTCTAGTTCCTAAGTGTCTTCTTTCTTGTCTAGCTCCGCTTGTAACTTCTTTGTTTTCCTCTTTTCTCTTCTTATAACTTCTATGGAACACAACAATTCTTCTAGGTAATCAACTTCTGCCTCTTCATATTCTTCTTCGGCCTCTTCATATTCTTCTTCAGTGTCTTTTTTGTCATAGTCTTCTACTACCATGAATATAACTCTTTCTGTCTCACTGTCACTGACTTCATCTTCATCTAATGATGAAATGTCTTCTTTGGTGCATAAGATTTTCTTGAAAAAAATCTTTGTGGTTCCTTTTCCTTTATATGTTTGTTTTCTATTTGAGTAATCTTCATCATTACTCTTATTTTTCTTATGAGGACATTTTTTTAGAAAAACTACCAATACCATCACAATTAAAACAAATCAAAGGAAACTTACCTCTGTATCTGTCACCGGTT
>JASDQU010104269.1:94189-105180 GCA_032191745.1 Picea mariana
CATTAACTATACACCTCGTGTATGTGCCAACTCATCAACTACTTGTCTCAACCATGTACCCAACATGTACCTCAACCAAAATCCCTCATCAATTTCATCATCCAAATTTGATTTGTAACTCTGTAATAGATCTAGTGTATATGATCACATGCCTACAAACCTTCCTTAAATTTAACAACAAGAAACTAGCATTTTCATCAAGCTTTACTTTAGTCTCACATGACTAATTTTGAATTAGCCAAAAACCCTAACTTGCAATAATCATAACTATGTACCTATAATGAATAAAGATATGAAAATGGTACATAATGTTCTTAATTGACGTTTATGCAATTCTTCCATATTTCACTACTTGGAACCTCTCAGAAAAGGAGTTATAGAAAAAATGGCATACCTTATTGAATTTTGGCTTATTCTAGAGAGCGAACGTGTAGAGAATGCCCTGTACAGAATATTTGTTGTATGGATCTGAAAATTGTACATAGAATACTGCAGACTCTAATCTAACCAATACATTGTGTCTTACTTAATTTGGATCTTTTATGAATAAGTTATGATGTGCTTACCCAAAACACCTGTTTTAAACTAGTTTTAGGACTAGCCACAAACCCTATTTTTCACGGCATGTAACTCTAAAAATGCAATGACCCACAAGTTGAAATTGATATAAGAGCTACTTGGATATTTTTTCTCAATGGAATCCCGATTTAACTATTTGAATCATTCTAGAAAAAACTTTATTGCAAAAATGATGAGATGACCTGTAAATAACATACCTTAGAAAGCATCATCAAAAGAATTTATCCTCCCTTGAATTTTGGCCTTCTTTACTTCACCTTCCCTCTGAAATTAGGCTTATATATCCTTTGGTTACCTCAGTCACCTATAGATATTCAATATTCTCAAGTGTGATTAAAATGAGAGAGCCATGCTTCTTATTTATACTTTCATGTATCTTCCACAAGGGGTTACCTTTTAACCATCTTAACCCACTTTTCTTATTTTAGGGTTAACCCACTTCTAACCACTTGTCCACTTAGTAATTTCTCCATTAAATTTATTATTTAAATAAATTTTTCTTGTCTTCAATTTGACTTATAGTACACGCATCACTTCACTTTATTATTTACCTTCTAAAATCTCTTAAACCACTTTGACTACTATGACCATTTGGGGATTCTAGATGACTCATGAGGGTTCTCCAATTTCACATGGCCATAAATCTCTAGCCGTTAGGGGTTATGTGACGTTCCACATGCCACTAGAAATGGAATGACATGTATTTTCCATATAGAATATTCTTACCTGCAAATATATCAAAACTCATACCATTATCCATAAAACAAACTTGGGTCCATTAACCAAAACTTTGTGCTACCAAAATTTTCAACCAGACTTTCTTCAAGGGTTGACATCAATGAAAACCAACCCAAATAATAAAAAATCTCCCCCTTTGGCATTGATGGTAACACTCTGATGAAATACTGAAGTCATATAACGCATGCTCCACCTCTGACCATCGCTCCCCCTAGAACCATGCCTATGTGCTCCTTCTTTAAGCATGCATATGATAAATATCTCTACCTTTTTCATCAATGGTAAATGTATCTTTCCATTTGGGGCTGCTCCCCCTAACTGAACTATCTATGGGGATACTTCCCCTGACTGAAATCTTCATGAAACCGATCTCCCAACCTAAACCATCTTCTTTATGGTGCTTCCTCGTGTATATCTAAGACATATAATATAATCATTCAAAAGAATTCATTTTGGAGTAGAAATTACTGAGTCTTTGGCGAAGATAATCAAAGGATTCTCTTGGAAGCGATTTTGTAAAGATGTCTGCCACTTGTTCTTTTGTGCCCACATATTCAACTCTGATGTTCTTCTCTGCAACCTGTTCTCGTAGAAATTGATACTTTAATGGAATGTGCTTCATCTTGGAGTGCATTACCAATTTCTTTGAGATATTGATGGTGCTTATATTATCACAATAGATTGGAATGGGATCATCATACTCAACCTGTATATCTGTCAGAGTTTGTTTCATCCATAGAACATGTGTACAACATGCTTCTACTGCAATATACTATGCATCGGCTGTAGGTAAGGATATTGATGATTGTTTATTTCTTAACCATGATACTAAACACTCACCCAAGTAGAATGTTGCTCCACTGGTGCTTCGTCGGTCATCAATACAACCTTCCCAATATACATCTGTGTAGGCAATAAGTGATGGATCCTTTCCTTTCGGATACCATAATCCAAACTCTTTTGTTCCTTTGAGATATCTGAAAATCCTTTTTACTACTAATACATGTGATTCATTTGGTGCTTCTTGAAATAGTACCACCTGTCTAACTTCCTACATTACATCTAGTCTAGATGTTGTCACATATAACAAGCTACCAATAATTGACCTATATTTCCTCTAGTCTGTAGACTTTGAATCATCATTTTTGCTCAACTTGCAATTGGTTACATAGGAGTGGTTACTGGTTTGCAATCTTCCATTCCGAACTTCTTTAGCATTTCTATGATATACTTGGTTTGAGAAATAAAAATTCCTTGGTTTCTTTGATGTATCTAAAGACCCAGAAAGAAGGATAGTTCTCCAAGTAATAAAATTTTAAATTCATTCTACATATCCTTTTCAAATTTCTATCTTAACCTATCATCATTGCTTCCAAAAATAATATCACCAACATAAACTTCAATTAATAAAATACTATCTTTAGTTACCTTGATGTAGATTTTGTTGTCTCCACTTATTTTTCTGAACCCTCCCTATTGTAGCTATTTATCCAGTCTAGAGTACCATGCTCCAGGAGCCTGTTTTAGACCATACAAGACCTTCTTCAATTTACACACATAATCTACATTCTCTGACAACTGAAATCCTTCTAGTTGTTCAATGTAGACTTCTTATTCAAGTTCCACGTTTAGAAAAGATGATTTCACGTCCATCTGATACACTTTAATATTCTTGGAGCATGCATAAGATAGGAGCAATCAGATTGCCTCCATTCTGGAAACTGGAGAAAATGTCTCTTCAAAGTCTATTCATTCAGCCTATGCATATCATTTACATACCAATATAGATTTGTTCCTTGTAACTTGTCCATCTTCATTCAATTTATTTTTGAATACCCACTTTGTGCCAATCCCATTCTTATTCTTTGGTCTTGGAACCAATGCCCAAGTGTCATTCTTATGTATTTGATCCAATTCTTCATCCATGGCTTTATTCCAAAATTTATCCTTGTTGGCCTCTTCAAAACTGTTTGGTTCAATCGTAGATGAGAGTGCTAGGTACGTTTTATTCTAGTGAACATATTCTTCTTCTAGTCTCAACTCCTGCATCTTTGTTTCCAATAATATGATCTAAAGGATTATTCTTCTGTACTCGTTTTCTAGGTGTCTTTGGAGGAAATTTTTGAACTTGCTCTTCTACTTTTGTCTAATCCTCTTCATATTCCCTTTCTACTTCTTCTTCATCCTCTGCTTCTTCTTCATAAATTTGTTCCATTGATTCATTTTCTTCTTCCTTTAATTACCATCTAGTTGTTTCATCAATTGTTACATTGATGATTTCCACAACTTTGTTCAACCTCATATTGTAACACTTGTATTCTTTCCTTGTACTTGAGTAAACAACAAGTAATCATTTGTCCACACTAGATTCAAACTTTCCCATTCTACCATCTTCTCTTTTGATGTAGCATTTTCTTCCAAATACTCTGAAGTGTTTCATAGTTGTTGGTCTTCCTTACCATAGCTTGTAGGGAGTTTTGTCAGTGTTGTTTCTGAGCATTACTCTATTTTGAATGTGAACCGTTGTATGCATTGCATGTGTACAAAATATATCTATCAATTTGGAATCCATTAGCATTGTTCGATCCATTTACTGTACTATCATGTTCGTTCTTTCAACAACTCTATTATGTTGAGGTGTCCTAGCAATGGAGAAATTCCTTTTTATTCCATGCTTTCTGCAATAGTCCATAAATTCCTTTGAAGTGAAATCTCCTCCATTATCATATCTCAAACATTTCATTTTTGAATCCATTTATTTTTCAACCAATTCCTTGTAGACATTGAAGTTTTCAAAAGCTTCTGACTTGTTTCTAAGAAACAAAACTGCAGTCATTCTTGTATAATCATCAACTAATAACATAAATCATTTCCCAATTTTTAAGCCCTTCATTGTAGTTGGTCCAACTATATTAGTATGCGCAATTTACAGTGGTCTTGTCATCTAATATTCTTTTGATTTAAACCTGGTCTTTGTTTTCTTTCCTTGTTGACATTGCTTGCATAAAGTGTTGGTTGGTTTCGTAATCTGGGGCATTTCTCTAACTGCTTCCTTTTTTCTGACTTTGAAAATATTATCAAAGTGTATGTGACCCATTCTTTTGTGCCATATCCAACTTTCATCTTCCTTTCCTAGACAACACTTTTCATTTCCAATTTCATTTAGTACATATATGTTGCTTGAAGTTCTTACAGCTGTTGCAATCAATTTTCTTGAACCTTATTTTCTTATCTCCGACTTTTTTCAATCGAAAGTAACTTTATGAACTTGGTCACACATTTGAATCACACTTAGAATATTATGTTTCATATCTTCTACTATTATAACATTTTTTGCCTTCGTATTCTTGTTTTCAATTCTGACTTTGCCTTTTCAATTAATTTTAGCCGAATTATCATTTTTGAAGGAGAATGATCCATCTCTTTCCTTTCTTAATGTAATAAACCTATCTTTATCACTTTTCAAGTGTTTTGAACATGCACTGTCAACATACCAATGATGTTTCTCCTGATTATCTTATAGAGAGAGTTTGCATTCTTCATTGCTATACTGATTATGATTTCTTATCCATGTTTTCTTATGAGGTTCTTGTCTATGACTATTGTTGTTCTGTTGTGGTTCTCTAGGAGGAACTGTCATTCTGCAATATTTTTCCATGTGTCCAAAGTTGTTACACTTGTATCATTCAACTTCAGTGCTCAATGATTCAAACTTGTTGTAACTTATTCTTTTTGTTTCACTAGGCCTTCTTGGACACCCCTTTTTTGTATAGATTTAAAGTTTATTTATGTTCATGTTTTTATCTCTGCAATTCATAGATTTATGTCCAAAATTATTACATGCATAACATAAACCAAAAGCGATAGTTTCATACCTAGGAGTTGAAGATATTCCGAAAGGAGTTGCTCTTCTGAATCCTTCTTCTTGTTGAGGCCTATCTATTTGTTTTTTATTCTAAAATCTGAATCTTCTCAGTGGAGGAGTGTCCCTATAATCTTCCTTGTAGATATTCCTATCCCCTTTGATTGTTTCTACATATATTTTTGGATATGTTTCTTGTTCTGTTGTTTTGAAGCTTGATACCTTTTCTGTCTAATTTTATCCAAGTTCGGACTTGTCATGATGATTTTTTTGACTGTTGATAATGTCATCTGAAACTTTTGAGTTGTTCTACATATTTTTCGTTTGAAGATCCCTTCTTAATGTGACAATCTCTGCTTCCAATTTTTCAATTATCCTGTCTCTTTATTCTAGTTGTTCTTTGAGTGCTTCTTCAATTCTTTTATATTCTTCTATTTGAACCTTCAAATTTGTGATAATTTGTTCTAGTTCCTAAGTGTCTTCTTTCTTGTCTAGTTCCGCTTGTAACTTCTTTTTTTTCCTCTTTTCTCTTCTTATAACTTCTATGGAACACAACAATTCTTCTAGGTAATCAACTTCTGCCTCTTCATATTCTTCTTCGGCCTCTTCATATTCTTCTTCAGTGTCTTGTTTGTCAGAGTCTTCTACTACCATGAATATAACTCTTTCTGTCTCACTATCACTGACTTCATCTTCATCTAATGATGAAATGTCTTCTTTGGTGCATAAAATTTTCTTGAAAAAAATCTTTGTGGTTCCTTTTCCTTTATATGTTTGTTTTCTATTTGAGTAATCTTCATCATTACTCTTATTTTTCTTATGAGGACATTTTTTAAGAAAAATTACCAATACCATCACAATTAAAACAAGTCAAAGGAAACTTACCTCTATATCTGTCGTCGGTTCCTTTGTTCAATCTTCTGACGAAGTTGGCCACTTCTTCATCATATTATAATATGTCATTATTGCTGCTATTTTCTTTTTCCTTTTTCTTTCCCTTTTTCTTTGACTTTTTGGATGATTTGAAAGCTGCTTCTTTTATATCTAAATTTTCCTGTTCAGTTCTCATTTCATATTCTTTGAAGATTCCATGTAGTTTGTCCATGCTTATTGAGTCTAGATCTGCTCTTTCTTCTAGTGCTGATATCTTAGGGTCAAATCTCATAGGAATATATCTTAGTACCTTTTGAACAATTACATATTCTTTGATTTCTTCTCCCAATCCTATGATTGCATTTATTATTTCATCGACTCATAAGAAATAAGCTACAATATTCTCATCTTCCTTCATCTTTAGTTGTTCGAACTGACCTCTGTAAGTTTGAAGTTTTGTTGCTTTGAATTTTGAATTTCCTTCATAAATATTTTGAAGTTTGTCCCAAATATCTTTAGCGAATTTAAAATGTATAACTTTGGTGAATACCGATTCACAAACACCATTTATAAGTGCATTTGTGGCTTTCGAAATATTTTGACCAAGTTTTATTTCTCTTTCATTTGTCGGTGGAACTACTGGTTCTTTCTATCCATCTACAACTAATTGCCAAATTTCAAATCCATGTTCTTGTATATGTGTTTTCATCCTTCTACTTCAAAATGCATACTTATGTCCATCAAACTGTGGTATTCCATTTTTATACGTTTTTTTTCTCTCCATGATCTACCTTTTAGTGGTTAAACTAATTTTTGAAGGAACCTACTCTGATACCAATTTTTGGATTACTCAAAGGGGGGAGAATTAGTAATAGAGAAATGTAATCCTTTTTCACCATAAAATGAAAGTGTTATATCAATGTAGCATTATCATCCAACAATTTCAGAGTAAATAAACAATGAAAAAATGATCAATCATACACATACAAAGTACACCAATTGTTTTACATGGAAACCTAAAGCAGGAGAAAACCACATAATAATTTTTCTTATATGTCTTGAAGAATTACATTCATTGGAAGCGCCAAATTCCTTTGTCTTCCAGCTTCAACTAGAAGGAGGCTCCAACCCCCTAGTTTCTCAGGCTACAACCTGAGGGAAGATCCAACTCTCCAATTCTCTATCTACAACTAGAAGGAGTCCACAACCCCCTATGTTCTTCGGCTACAACTGAAAGGTGGATACAACCACCTGTTCTTTCCCCGTCCAACCACCATGACATAGAAGTATAATGATGGAATCATGTTCACAGTATCACTTTGAGATATAAAACTATAACAACATGTACCAAACAACCTGTAATCAACATGTACCATAAAAAAATGCACCAACCATGCATCAACCTATACCAAACAACTTGTAATCATCCTGTACCATAAACAAGTGCATAAACCATGCACCAACCTGTACCATCAACGAGTGCATCAACCATGCACCAAATATGTACCAATCATGCATCAAACACACATAAAATATGAATCATCAATATGTACCAACATCATCGACTATACACCTCATGTATGTGCCAACTCATCAACTACTTGTCTCAACCATGTACCCAACATGTACCTCAACCAAAATCCTTCATCAATTTCATCATCCAAATCTGAATTGTAACTTTGTAATAGACCTAGTGTATATGATCACATACCTACAAACCTTCCTTAATTTTAACAACAAGAGACTAGCATTTTCATCAAACTTTACTTTAGTCTCACATGACTAATTTTTGATTAGTCAAAAATCCTAACTTACAATAATCATAACTGTGTACCTATAATGAACAAAGATCTAAAAATGGTACACAATGTTCTTCAGTGTATTTTATGGAATTCCTCAAGATTTCACTACTTGGAACCTCTCAGAAAAGGAGTTATAGAAAAAATGGCATACCTTGTTGAATCCTAGCTTATTTTAGATAGTGAACTTATAGAGCATGCCCTGCATAGAATATTTGTTGTATGGATCTGAAAATTGTATATAGAATACTATAGACTGTACTCTAACCAATACATTTTGTCTTACTAAATTTGGGTATGTTATGAAGACATTATGACGTTTTTACCCAAAACACATGTTTTAGACTAGTTTCAGGACTAGCCATAGACCTTATTTTCCATGGCGTGTAAGTCCAAAAATACAATGACCCACAAGCTAAAATTTGTATCACATCAACTTGGATATGTGTTCTCAATGGGCTCCCAATTTCACGGTCTGAATCATTATAGAAAAATAGTTATTGTGAAAATGGTGAGATGACCTGTAAATAACATACTTAGAAAGCATCGATTGAGTGTTAAACTATGGCCTTCATGAAATTGACAGTCACGGCGAGCTATGGTTTGAAATTTGCGGCCACAATAGAGAGCAACATAAGCAGTAGGGGGGGGCGGGGGGGAAAGGGGACCCCTCATACAAACATGTAGTAGTGGACAAAGGAAAAGGGCCAAGAAGCAGAGTTTTAAAGGCACCAGTGACAAGTACCTCGGGATCAGACCTAGGGAAGCATCAAGAAAGAATTTGGGACAAAAAAGAGACAATGGAGGAAGTCGCTAAGGAGACTCAGAATGAAAATCACGAGACCGGGAAGTTTAATGGGATGGAGGAGTGCAACCCCTGCAAACCCAAAACATAATTTATATCCAAGGTGGTATTGGAAGACCCACAAACGCAACTCTATAGGGATCAAATGAAGATGCATGCGCTCATATGCAAATTCATGGGGTTATGGCCCACATAAAGAACTCTGCGCAACTAGATTAAATACCACTAGAAGCCAAATTGAGAAATGGAACTCCACCTAGGATCGAAGGGTTTCTTCACCATACTCTTTATTAACCTGGAGGATAGGGACAGATTCTTCGAGGGAGGTCCATACTTCCACACCTCAGCGGGACTCTACATGCAACCCTGGAAAGAATTTTTTTCCCAGAGAAAGAAACATTCAAAAAGGTACCATCATGGCTAAGAATTTATTCCCTACCCCTAGACTACTGGCTGCCCTCTACCTTTGAAGCAATAGGAAACAAATTGGGGAAATATATGAAGACCTCAGAAGCCACCCTAAAAGGAAGATACACATCGTATGTAAGAATCTGTATAGAGATGGACATTTCTGGAGCACTCCCATAAGTCATAAGTCTAGAATTTAGGGATGAGGAATAGATTCAAAATATAGATTATGAGCAGATCTCATTTAGATGCAGAGGATGCCATGAGCATGGACACTTGATCAGAGAGTGCCCTCTAAACAAAAGGAAGGAAGCGATAAATCCAAAAACACAACAAGAGGAGGAAGGTTTTATAACCCTGAACCCTAGGAATAGAGAAAATAAAAAGAAAAATAAAACCTCGACAGGAAATACCCAGGAGACCCAGAATATGATGGAAGGAAGGGACCAAACAAACAAAGGGATAGTAGAAGAAAAGGACTTGGCAAAAGTTATAGAAATCAAGGACCAAGCAACAAAAGATCCCACCCAATAGCCAAACATTACAACAGCTCAGGGGAGTTGGGCAACCCTGATGGATGGAGAAACAAAAGAGGACAACACTTCCATGCAAGACACAAAGGGGGATGCAGAGATGACGCCAAGCAAAGTAGGTATAGAATGCCCCGATCTCAGAGACTTGGTGGAAAGGGAAGGGATAGACCTTCCGCACATATTAGAACATTGGAAAAGGAAGGGATAGACCTTCCGCACATATTAGAACAATGGAAAAGGAAGGGAGTCGACCGTGTACCAACAGAGATACTCGACCACATCCAATACCTGTTCCTCCTATGGGAGGAAGCCAAATCCAGAGGATAAAAATGCACACATGGGGATATAGGACACCTAGGAGTGAAAGTCGGTGAGGGACAATCGCAGCCATCACCCAAACAGACGAGAAGGAAAAAAAGAAGGAAATCAAACAACGTATCACTACAGGAGCTAGGAGCGCTACTGATAAACTCGAGTAAGATCAAGAAACTCTTTCCCCACTGTCCCCCAGATGTTTAAAAATGAAGGTTATAACTTGGAATATAAGAGGCCTAAACAGCCCAAGAAAAAAAAGAATCCTTAGGAATAAACTAAAGCAGGAGCAACCAGATCTCTGTTTTATTCAAGAGACAAAATGTACTACAGACAAAATGGAGGAAATCAATAAAAAACACTGGTGCAAGTACAATATGGTAGCCATCGAAGACCACCAAAGTTCAGGTAAAATACTCACTCTGTGGAACCCACAAATCCTAAATTTAATAGCAGATGAGGCAACCAGGTACACCCTAACGGTACGCATGCAAATCATAGGAAATACTGAGGAGATTCTATGCACATATGTGTATGGGCCCCATGGGCTAGAGGAAAAGAAAGGAATGATTCGAGACCTAGAATATATAAAAGGCTGAGCCACCAACCTCCACTAGATATTGGCAGGGGACTTGAACATTATCACCTCCCTTGTGGAAAAGAAGGGTGGTACGAGAAGATTGGATCGGGATGTGAAGGAGTTTTCAAATTTTATAGACAAAGCAGAGATGGTAGACCTCCAAACCAAGAATGGCCAATTCACCTGAACCAATAAACGGATGAACCAGTTCCAGATAGCTACAAGACTTGACCGATTCCTTATATCGGAGTCAATCATCATGCAGGGGATAACCTTAGATTGCAACATCCTCCCCTCGGGTGGATCTGATCACTGTCCAGTACAACTGGTAATGGAAGAAGTGTCCTCAGACACACACTTTTATTAAATGGGAAAAGAAATTACATAAGAGACTTTGCAAGAGTTTACACCCGAACAACTCAACACTCTTGCAAAGTCTCTTATGTAATTTCTTTTCCCACTACACTAGCTTTCGACTACCCAAAGATCGGAAGCTAGTGTA
>JASDQU010104269.1:124210-134575 GCA_032191745.1 Picea mariana
TGTAGAGGAGAAAAGAGTCGGTATCATTTGGGGGTGCGTCGAGAAGCGGCAGAGACAAGGGAATATGGCGCGGCAGCGATATTATCTCTGTACCTGCGGATATAGGCCTCGAAGATACCAGTCCTAAGCCTGTAGAGCCTTCATTTTCCAGCTTCAAATCCTTGTGAACGAATCCCCCCTCGTCTCTTATCCACTGCACCAAATCTGGCGCATCTGGACTCAATCTTGTGGAATACGAAGCCCTGAAGATGCAGGAATTGTGCTGAGGTCGGCATTGCCGTGTGCGAGGTTTCAGAATAGTGGTAATCGCAAGAAATGCGAATTCTCTGCTGGCCATAATGGCGCTCAAAGCTCTGTTTGCCATGACTCAATCTATGTCCGTATTTTCGCGAGGAATGAATCCTGGAAGAATCTGTGGCAAAGGGTTTTTAAAGAGTTTAAGGGCAGGATTTTATAAATCAAGCATGTGATTAGTTATTTGGAATCCGTGGCAAAGGATTTTTAAAGAGTGTAGGGAATGGATTTTATAAATCAAAGATGTGATGTGATTAGTTGTTATTTTTTTATGGGATTATAGCAATGAGTTTGTTTTTGATGTGACATTAATTTGTTTTTTATCATAAATTTGTGTATGCAATGTAATGTTTTAGTTATCTTTCATTACTTTAAAGTGATATATCCTCTCTTTTGGATGTTTACAATGGAGCCCCTTGAAGGGGGGATTTTGTACAACATCTTGGGTTAGGGTTTGGTTGGAATTTTCGCATCAACAAGGATTTTTGTCCCATTTTATGCTTAAAAAAAACAAAGTACTTAGTGATGGGCAATATTCTACTTGTGTATTAAGGTTTAGAACACATATAAACAATTTAGACTTCTCAACTCTCATCCCTATTCTTGTTCTTTGTCAACTCTATTTGACTTGTTATAACTAACTTAGCTGGATAACATTTTAATGTTTATCTTTTTATTTGTGGTCATGATTGACTTTCGACATTTTATCCAATTTCCACATTCTCTTGCACTCTCCAATTCCCAATGATCTCAGCGCTCAACTTCTTCTTCTTAATGTGCAACCTTCTTCAATGTGTTCTCTATCGTGTGTCATTGCATGCACCCTTGCACTTATTTTTTGTTGTGCCTTCTTCTTGTTGTGTTGTTTTGCATGTGGTGTTCATTCTACATGCTCATCATCAAGCATACTTCTTGTTGTATTGTTTTGTCCATCGTACTTATTCTACATGCTCATCATTGTGCCTTCCCCATCGCACTTCTTGTTGACATCATCCTTCACACACTTTGTTCATTATCAAGCACTTGCTTCCTCCTTATCAAAACTATGGGCTCTACCATCTTATTGTACGCATTCTTTTCCATTAACACTTTTGTTGTGCCTTCTTGTGTAGTGCTTCAACTTGTCGAGTTTTCTTTTATCACACTTCCCCTGACACTCTACTTATACCTATACTTAGGCATTGTTGGAATGCTCATGCATCAAAATATCTTGCAAGAAAATCATTGTTCAATTGCATGCCTACTCTACTTCATTTGCATTGCTCTTCATCTTGAAAATCTATGATATGAGGCCTTAGAGACCCATGTATTGTCTCCATCTAGTTTGTACTTCCACTTTCTCGAGGTTTTTTGTACTTGGCATTGCGCATTCTAAAGTTTATTCTCTTCTAGAACTCACTGTATCTCTTTTGACTTCTTTGTGGGCATCTGCATTCCCTGATTTACCTTTGTGTTGTCTTCATCTATTTCATCTTCCACGATGATTTCCTCTTAGATGTTGTAAAAAACTATGGCATTGGATATGAACAAAATGTCATGCTTCTTTGCTAATTCAACCTTGTATTCATTGTCTCTTATTTTTCTCTAGATAATACAAGGTTTGATCTTATGCCTTTGGGACAATGCTCCTTCCTCAAGTGCACTACCACTTAATCTACAACTTCAAAAGACTTATATCTCATATGCACCTCTACATTATTCTTATACTTTATGTTATTCTTTTGCAATTTGTCTTAGACATATGTATACATTTGCTCCATCAGATCTACATAAGTTTTAACATCATTGCTTCTCTTTATGTCAACTAGTAAATCAATTTAGTCTACAATCTCTCTCGAATGTATCCTATATGTTGAAGATGTGATCTGGATTTAGGAGCGGAACGAAATGAATAACAGACTGAATACAATAACATAGAGATATGGAGAGCAACAACAGATATCCAGTGAACAATAACTTCTATTGAATAAATAAAATAGGTTGAAACTGTAAAACTGTAGAACTGAAAAAAACTTGCTCGAATGGTGGTAGCTATCTCTGAGAAGAGATGTGGCTTCTACGCACATCCGTCTGAGCAGAATGATTACAATGACACTCCAGAGGCCTTTTTAACATTACTCGTGAATTCCAAAACCCTAGACATCCAAAAACCTAACCCTGGTAGGTGAAACGCCAAAAGTTATGTGGGCCCCGATGGGGAAGTTGGTACCTCAACTTCCTTAGGTCGTAACTTTTGCATACGACCTCCGTTTTAGGCGCATGATAGCCCGTTGGAAATTTCTCTTCGAGAACTACACATTATGCCATCAAACTCTGACTTCGTCTACAATTTGACTATGGCAAGCTAAAAAACATTGTTTAGGGCCCCAAAATGGCCCTGGAAGTACAGAAAGATGTACTGACCTGAAAACATCCAAAATAAGCCAGTTGGATTAGGTGGGCGGCCACCAATCTCCACCTGGAAGTTGTTTAGGGCTTCAGACAGCCCCAGAAGTGTAGAACCCACAATTACAAAGAATTACAAAAGAACGTGTTGAACTAAAAACTGTCAAGAGGATCTAGTTGGAATAGGTGGGTGGCCACCAATATCCACCTAGATCAATCCTTCCCCCTTAGGAAGTAATGGTCTCCATTATGTTGAATGCCCCCATCAAATGAGGAAAATTTTGTTGAATTTGGCCCCTGGTGAGCCACTTGCCTTGGTGTAGGAGTCGCCTTGCCTTGACAACCCGATAAAGTTGGATCCTCTGTTGGCGAGTGCCCTTGACCTGTGTGTCCACTATCTTATCAGTGGATGAATGTTCCATGCAATCACGGTTGAGCTCTGTTGGTGTCAGTTGTTCTGCGATCTCTGATGTATCCAATAATGGTGGAAAATATGGCTGAAGGAGGTCCACATTGAACATTGGGTGCAAGCCAAGGAAGGGTGGAGTGTTGATCTCAAAAGCATTGCTACCCACAGCCTTGGTGATAGTGTAAGGCCCATAAGGAAGTGGGAGGAGCTTCCGATGGGGCCCTGTAAGGCTCTCTTTCTGCAAATTTAACCATACTTTTTCTCCCACCTGAAACTTGTGCGGTACCCGGTGTTGATCATGGTGCTACTTGTACTTAGCATTAGCTTTCTGAAAATTTTCATGGACCTGTTGGCGGATGTGTTGAATTCGCTCAATGAATCTGGTGGCTTTCTCGACCTCGGACTGAACATGGGAAGAATACGTTTGTGTTGTTGCAAGAGGTAGTGCAACATCAATGGGACCCAAGGGTTGGAATCCCAACCCGACCTAAAAGGGGCTATGGCTGATGGAGCTATGGAGAGCCTTGTTGTAGCTTTGTTGAACATAGGAATGACTCTCATCCCATGTACGTGGATGCTTAGAGTTATACATGCGTAGGATGTGCACAATCATCCGATTGACGACCTATGTTTGGCCATCGTTTGAGGGTGGAAGGCAATGGATTTAGTGAGCTTGGTGTCCAACAGTGACCAGAGACTCGACCAAAATGTGTTGAGGAACCTATTGTCCCAATCAGAGATGATGGTCTGTGGTATCCCAAAATGGACTCGCACTTGTTCGAAGAAAAGCTTGGCAGTATCTATCATTGTGATGCTCTTCTTGCAGGCTGTGAGAATGGCCATCTTCAAAAACTGATCGACCACCACAAATATGTAATCATTACCTTTCTTGGTGGATGGAAGGCCAGACATGTAATCCATCGAGATGGATTCCCAAGGCCTCTCAGGAGTAGGAAGAGGGGTGTATAAGCCTTTTTTTTTATGGCTGGCTTAGCAATGGCATAGGCAGTGCAAGATCTGATATACTTGTTGACATCTTGTCGAAGTTTTGGCCAATAAAAATGTTTCTCTAGAACAACCATAGTTTTCTCCACGCCAAAATGTTCTACCATCCAATTGTAGTGAGCCTCCTAAATCAGTTTTGCACGCTCACTTGTAGGAACACAGAGATGGCCCAGATGGTATAATAGTTTGTCCTGAATGTGAAAATTTGTGACATTCATGTATGTACCCATGATAGGTGGTGGTGAAGTCCAAATCTTGTTGATAAAGTTGGGGCCACTCACATGCCTCATGCCCACAGGACTAGAGCACAGTGGTGAGTGCATCCACGGGAGATCAACTGAGGCAGTCAGCGACACAATTTGTGCTCCATGTCTTATACTTGATGTTGAGATGGAACTGTTGTAGGTAGGTGGACCACTTCTAATGGCAGTCGTTCTACAACTTCCCTTCTGTCTGTATGAACTGTAGAGGCTTGTGATCAATGTGGATGATTGTCTCCTTTCCCAGAATGTAATGTTTCCATTGACAACAGTCTTGTACAATGGAATACATTTCCTTGTCATAGGTGGGGTATTTCCGAACAGTATCCGAGAGTGTCTCACTATGGTATGCTAGTGGATGACCATGTTGTGTGAGAATTGTGCCTACAGTATAGTCGAATGCTTCAGTCTCAATCTTGATCTGTTGTTGCAGATCAGGTAAGGAGAGTACTGGAGTTGAGCACAAGCGATATTTCAGATCATCAAATGCTTGTTGTTGTGCCTTCCCCCACGTGAACTTTTCCCTACCACTACCCTTGGTCACTTGGCTGACGGCCCATGCAATATGGGAGAATGCCAACACGAACCGTCGGTAGAAGTTGGCAAGTCCCAAGAAGCTTTGACGCTCGGTTAGTGTGGTCGGGGCTGGTCAATCACAGATGACTTGGATCTTAGTTGGATCCACATATACCCCATGCTCATCAAAAATTTAGCCCAAGTATTGGACCATGTTCATGCCAAAGGAGCAATTTTTCAAGTTGGCATACAGCTTGTGCTGCCGCAGAGTGCTCAAAACCTATTGAATATGCTGCATGTGCTCCTCCCAAGTTATGTTGAAGATGAGGATGTCATCCAAATATACCACCACAAAAGAGTTGGTGAAGGGTCTCAATACATCATCCATCAACCTCATGAAAGTGGCTAAAGCATTTGTTAAGCCAAAGGGCATGACCAGCCATTCAAAGAGACCTTTAGATTTGAAATTTATCTTCCATACATCAGTTGGCTCGATGGAAACCTGGTGATGGCCAAACTTTAGGTCAATCTTGATAAAGAACTTTGCCTCCTTCAGTTCCCGACTGTGATTTTGTTTAATGCTCTATAATCAATGCAAAGTCGCCAAGTCTCATCTTTCTTGTGAACTAGTACAATTGGGCTTCCACAAGGGGAGGAGATGGGTCTGATGTGCTCCTTTTGAAACAGCTCTTGGATCTGACACTTGATTTTGTCATTCTCTATCAACAAGTGGCAATAGATTGTTCCATTAGGCAGAGATGCACCGGGGGGTTAGATCAATTGGATGATTGACTTGGCAGTGCGTCGGTACCTCGGTGGGTGAGGAGAAGATGTCTCTGTACTCTTCCACGATCCCTTCCACTCGCTTTTGTTGCAAAGAGAGGCTCTGTGTAGAGGCCACATATGTGGCGGCGACCTTTTGCTTACTGTGAGCACAGATCACAAAGAAGATGAACTTCTCAGTCTGTGAAATGACCTTACTGCATTGCTTAGCAAAGATTAAAGAAATAGTGGTAGGTGACGTTACCTCTGGTATCCTGTACAATTGTCTACCCAAAGTAATAATAACACCGTGGGGTCTAGAGTCATACACAACATGTCGCTTCCACAAATATGGTTGTCCTAAAATAACATCACAAACTTCAAGGGGAGTAATATCACACAAACCTCGTCTTTGAAGGGCTTGATGTCGTAGGGCAGACAACACTATTGGTTGACGCGTAGATCTCTTCCTTGGTGAATCCAATCGATGGTGTAGGGTTGTAGGTGTAGTGTCGTCGGCAAGTCCAGCTACTCGACGACCTCTACTGAGATCAGGTTCTTCTAATTGTCGTTATCGACAATGAAATGAAGCGGATCCCCCTTTACCCACATATGTGAGTGAAAGAGGTGTTCCCCTTCCTCTTGTTCTTCTGGTTCGCTCGACTGGACTTTGGTGGTAGCGATAGTGGCACTGGGTTCAACATCGATAATTTGCTTTCCTCCTTCTAGATTTGATTCGACGTCAGAATCTGTCTCTGACTCGAAAGCTTTCAGCTCAGCCACTAGTGAGTGCTTGGAGCGACATTCTTTGGTGTTGTGCCATGGGCTTTTATGGTATTCACACCATTTTCTCATGTCCTTCTTCGACTTCTCATTACCCTTCTTGTGTTGTGACTTAGACTAGTTGTCTTGAGAGTGGCCATCTTTGCTTTGTCCCTTGTTTTGTGGGTTGGGGTCGCCTTTGCACTACTTCGGTTGTGAGGAGTTTACAAATCCAAACTCTTGCTTCTTCTGTTTAAATTTATGCTTGATCTTGACAACATATCTACAAGTCGCACCCAATGATGCGATGTTGAGAAACTCCATTTCTGCTTGAATGTATCTATGTAGACAGCCGTGGTATTTGAGCACCATATGTCGTTCAAAGTCTTTGATACCCAATTTGGTGTGCAGGGTATGGAAATTATTGGTGAAATCTGGTACTAGTTGGTCCCTTTCCTGATTTAGGGTGGTCCATCTTGTGTACTGGTCCTCGTAGCTTCCAACAAGGTAGTATTGTTCTTTAATGGCATCCCTTAAGGAATCCCACATGGGGGCGACCACAAATATTGCAGATTCCTCTATGGCCCTTTTCTCATAGTAAGTATCCCACCAGTCCTTAGCATGGGGGACAACCTTGAGGAGTGCAAAAGTAATATTTTACCTATCGAAAAAATTATGGACCGAAAAATACCCTTCGAGTAGATTCAACCATTTATATACAACATCCACATCTACCAGTCCTTCAAATAATGGAATATCAAAATTTACTTGTACCTTGAAGGGGGTTGCATGACCACTTGATGAAGATGTGTCCCCTATGGGCAGTTGCCGAAGGATCTGTGCAAAGTCGTCTATCATTTCGTTCATTTGTCGCGTAAGGGCTTCCTCGAGCAACATTTTAAAAGTATCTCCTGCTCCATCATCTTTCTTTTCGCCCCCCATGGGTTGTTGTCAGCCTCGGCACGACCGATTTTGCAAAGGCTCCACTGGTTCGAGTCCCAACTTCTTGTACCCGAATCTTGTCGAGGACATGCATGAAGAAAAATAAATGAAGAGCAAACTGCTCCGATACCACTAATATGGATTTAGGAGCGGAACGAAATGAATAACAGAATGAATACAATAACACAGAGATATGGAGAGAAACAACAGATATCCAGTGAACAATAACTTCTATTGAATAAATAAAATAAGTTGAAATTGTAAAACTGCAGAACTGAAAACAACTTGCTCGAATGGTGGTAGCTATCTCTAAGAAGAGATGTGGATGTTACACGCATCCGTCTGAGAAGAATGGTTACAATGAGGTAGGCTCCAGAGGCCTTTTTAACATTATTCGTGAATGCCAAAACCCTAGACATCCAAAAACCTAACCCTGGGAGGTGAAACGCCAAAAGTTATGTGGACCTCGATAAGTAAGTTGGTACCTCAACTTCCTGAGGTCGTAACTTTTGCATACGACCTCCGTTTTAGGCGTGTGATAGCCCATTGGAAATGTTTTTTCGAGAACTATAGATTATGTTATCAAACTCTGATGTTGTCTATAGTTTGATTGTGTCAAGCCAAAAAAACATTGTTTAGGGCCCCAAAATGGCCCTGGAAGTACAAAAAGATGTACTGACATGAAAACATCCAAAATAATCCAGTTGGATAAGGTGAGCGGCCACCAATATCCACCTGGAAGCTATGTAGGGCTTCAGACAACCCCGAAAGTGTAGAACCCACAATTACAAAGAACTACAGAAGAACGTGTTGAACTAAAAATTGTCAAGAGGAGTCAGTTGGAATAGGTGAGTGGCCACCAATATCCACCTGGATCAAGATGTGTTGGAAAATATTAACTCGTGGCTATGGCCATAATGTCAATTATGGCACACTCTTAGTCAGTGGTTATAGTGCACACTTGTGGTCCCATGTTTTATGGGTTCAAGGGTAGTGAATTTCAATACTACTCCTATATGTTTGAGTTTTTGCCTCATTTGTAACATATCAAGTGTATGCGCTACATTGATTATTTAAATTTGAAAAACTCACCAAACACTTCTAATGTGCTTGTGTAGTAGGTTATATTTCATTATATGATGTGTTGTTTACTCTTGTTTTGGTTTTAATGTTAATTGCATATTAATCATGATGTCTACTACCATTTTCTAGCATAGCAACAGAACATTAATAATGGCAGAAGTGTCCTCAGACACACACTTTTATTAAATGGGAAAAGAAATTACATAAGAGACTTTGCAAGAGTTTACACCCGAACAACTCAACACTCTTGCAATGAGCTATATATATGCTAAATGTCTTAACAAACTCTAGATATGGATCACTTATTAAATAAACAAGTGTCCATTTATAATAAATGCTAACTTTAACAATCTTCTAACTATACTCCTAATTTAGAGCCTAAGATACGACACCTTTCTAGAGTCATATCTTTTACAACAATAATCTATTTATAAATTTTCCATACCAGTCATATACCACAATCAGAATTGCCCATATAATCAGATCCAGATCCAGAATAGAGGCGGCATCAAAATTCACTCAGGTATGGCATCAATAATGAGAAGTCTCTGAAAATGATTCTTTATCTCTCACAGAAAAAACGTGTTGATATTATTGGTAAAGGAAAAACGTGTTGATTTATTGGAGACGTCTGCAAGATTCGAGATCCGTGCCGATTTAAAAAACGCATACAAGCTGTGATTTTATTACATGGCGGTGCAACCAAAACGAAACGATAAATTGACCCACAATTTTAATACACAGCGCTACAACGACACAGGCTTGAGAGAGTGTGTAATACATAACCTTTTTAATGTTTTTAACAATACTGAAATTGTAGATTTATTGTGTTGTCATTTCAAGGAGCCCACTAAAAATCCCATCGTTCCACATCACATTTTCAGATCGGATAATTGTAGATAAAAGAAATGCAGGAGGTAAAGAAAAAACGGGGTTTGCCAATGGGGCATTAAATAATTGCAGAAAATAGAGCAATTTACTGACCCATAAAAAAAAAATTATTTTCCCTTAAAAATTAATTGACCAATTTTCTCATGAAGTGCTCTGGCCTGTAGAGTTGAAATCTTCTCTTCAGATCAGCTGAAATCTTCTCCTCAGTTCAGTTGCATTATTGGAGCTCTAATACCACAATAATGGCAGAAGTGTCATCAGACACACACTTTTATTAAATGGGAAAAGAAATTACATAAGAGACTTTGCAAGAGTTTACACCCGAACAACTCAACGCTCTTGCAATGAGCTATATATATGCTAAATGTCTTAACAAACTCTAGATATGGATCACTTATTAAATAAACAAGTGTCCATTTACAATAAATGCTAACTTTAACAATCTTCTAACTATACTCCTAATTTAGAGCCTAAGATACGACACCTTTCTAGAGTCATATCTTTTACAACAATAATCTATTTCTAAATGTCTCCATTTATTAATCAAATGTTCTAGATTATTAATTTAATATCCTAAATTAATAATCATTTTATTCTAACTTATTAAACTATAATATTTGTACTTTGGATTATCTAACAATTAATGATGAAACTCCAATATATGTTATGCATTATTTTACCTCACGAAAATCTTATGCAATTATAATTTTTTTATAGCAAAATAATGGTGCATGCAATAATACCTCGGGCTTCCTTATGTGACAAGAATTCATAAAAGTCACCATGAAATATGAAGTGATATTGTTACATGGTTGTTCTTCACAATTTTTTGTGCATGAGGACAAACAAGAGAACCCTGAGTTGAATTTGTTGAAGCACAGATTGAATTTTAGACTATAGAGAATGGATCATGTTTTTTTATGGATATTTCTTCTATATTTTTTAGGTTTCTATGATCCTTTATGCGCACTTTACAAAACCCAAGTTGGTGTCTTTCATGGCACGTATTTTGCATGGTCCTTCTAAGTATGGATGGATGTCTCCTTGTGTAGTGAA
>JASDQU010104269.1:134595-161114 GCA_032191745.1 Picea mariana
AAGAAGAAACCCTAATGAGTTGGCTAATAACCCTAGAAGACTTGTCGGCTCAAGAAGATAATTTATATTAGGTTATTAGCCTCCAAGAGAATAAGTCGGCCAGAAATAATAATATATACTGAACAGACAGATACCCAGAATGAGAATTCGGCCCAGACAATTAGCCAGAATTAGTATAAATACAGGAGGCCAGTTCTCATTCTAGCAGGCAGTCTCAGAATTGCAGAGCAGCACTTGTGTGCACTGCAGTGCCCAGTTTTATGCGCAGGTTTGGAGGAGAGTTGCCATTGCAATTGTTGCAGCTAGCAGATCACGTTTGGCTTGGACTATCTCTTGGTTAGGGTTTGGACTATCTGATCAGCTCTTGTTGGTGCGCTATCCTTGGGGAAAGGTGCGCTACCCTTTGTTTGGCTATCTAGCCTAGGGTTTGCTTCCGGAATGATTCCCTATCAAGGTTAAGGTGCTCAGAGGGTGGCTTCGGCCTATAGTTGGGTGACAATAGTGATATTGTCAATGGTAAAATGAGCACATCCACTTATATTCTAACAGATGGTTCTTGAACTCAATTGCAAAGCCCTTATCCTCCATGATTGAAACTAGAAGCAAATTCTTCTTGAGACCTAGAACAAACAAGACATCGTCAAAATCTAATACCTGACTCGAGCTAGAAGGGAGTAGTAGCAACTCCTACTATTGGGTACTTAGCATCATCACCAAGCTCAACCTATACTCTTGAGTTATGCTTTAACAAACTAGAAAACAACTATTGCATTGATGTCATATGTCGAGATGCCCCACTATCCACATACCACGCATTCTTCAAAATTGCACTAGTAGAAAGGCAAGATACCAACGAGTAATCCTTCTCGAAATTGGCAGCAAACTCAATCACCTGAGTTTCTGGAAAAATTGCTACCTGCTTCTGTTGTTGCTTCCGTTTACCCTTTTTCTTATCTGGACACTGTGATGCATAATAACCCAACTTATGACAACTAAAGCACTTGATTTTACTCCAGTTTTTCTTTCCTGGCTATGAGGTTGACTCGTCACTCTTTCCCTTACCCTAGATGGGTCATTTACCAATGCCCTTATTTCACTGACCAAATAGAGCTAGGTTCTCTTTACCATCCTTCTTGCCAGGCTTTGACTCCATCAGAGTCTCCTCCTGGATACAGTCATCTCGAAGCCTCTCAAAGTCGAGAAGGTTTTCTCGAGCACAAATACCTTTGACAAATGGTTCCCATGAAGTTGGGAATCCATTCAATGCCCACATTCACTAGCTCTATATCTTTCAACCTTTTCCTCAACTGTTGCAAGTTGATCATAAATCTATGTGATCTTCATAAGTTAATCGGTGATTGTATCTGATCTAGTCATCACTGTGGATTTGAGCTTGTTCCGCAAATATTATCTTCATGTTTATGTTCCGACACTAAACATCTCCTTCGTTGTCTTCTTCTCAGATACATGAGGGATCAGATGATCCTTTATGGCATCCAAGATCATGTGTTTGGCCTTCACTACCCTCTTCTTGTGAGCTACCAACTCCTGTAGATTTGTAGGCGAAGTAGCAATGTTCTTGACAATATCCGAAAGATCATTCTCTTCTAGTAAGAGTGTAACCCCCTCACCTTCCATGATAACAAATTCGAGGCACCATCCAATCTATCCTCAAACCTAAGGCTATCTAAAGCCATCTCTGAGATCCACTACACAAACTCCCAAATCTGAAAAAGAAACTTTGAAACCCTCTAACTACTTGTCCTTCTTCCCTACAGTTGATTTACCGCTAAAAATCCTAGAGAATCTCAATCAGAGAAATAAGCTCTGATACCATGTGAAAATTCCCAAGCCCTAGGTAGTCTAAATAGTCCTTATGATCTCAATCAAACCAATAGATTGTTGAATTTAATTATTGCAGAAATAAATTTCAGACCATAGCATTAATCACACATTAGCCAGAAATCAAAAAACACAAGCATATAATTAGTTTCACACATACACCAGTAATTACTCCTTCAAATCTGTTTTTCATTCCTTCAAAAAAGTTACAAGGAAACCTATACAAGCTATCCAAAATACAGCACTGCACGGATATCGAAAAACACTTCAAACTGAACGAAACAATCTGCTAGGGAAGTACATCCTGCTGTACGAGCTGTTTGTACGCCGTTATGGCTCTACCTGTACAACTGTACGGACCCATACATTACTGTCCATATAACAGTACAAAATAGTTTCATATGACTGTACGAACTGCTACATGGGGCTACATGCTGAAAACTGGTTGCTTGCACTTTCTTCCTCTTTGTCGCTCACCCTCCTCAACTGCTCTTGTGTCTTAACTCTATATCTTGACCTGTCTTTATAGTTTTAGCTAAGTCCAATACCCTAATCTATTTTTTAGAATCAACTGCTAAAAATAAGACTTTCACTTTTCAACTAAAGTGAATTAAAAAAAAAAANTTAGCCGGAAATCAAAAAACATAAGCATATAATTAGTTTCACACATACACCAGTAATTACTCCTTCAAATCTGTTTTTCATTCCTTCAAAAAAGTTACAAGGAAACCTATACAAGCTATCCAAAATACAGCACTGCACGGATATTGAAAAACACTTCAAACTGAGCGAACCAATCTGCTAGGGAAGTACATCCTGCTGTACAAGCTGTTTGTACGCCGTTACGGCTCTACCTGTACAACTGTACGGACCCATACATTACTGTCCATATAACAGTACGAAATAGTTTCGTATGACTACGAACTGCTACATGGGGCTACACACTGAAAACTGGTTGCTTGCACTTTCTTCCTCTTTGTCGCTCACCCTGCTCAACTGCTTTTGTGTCTTAACTCTATATCTTGACCTGTCTTTATAGTTTTAGCTAAGTCCAATACCCTAATCTATTTTTTAGAATCAACTGCTAAAAATAAGACTTTCACTTTTCAACTAAAGTGAATTAAAAAAAAAAAGGTTAATTTTTGAAAATAGCTTTTCCAAACTAATTCCTCTCCGAGCTATAATTCTCAATAGTGTAAAGAGCTTGCATAATACAAGGTGTTCATGTTTTTGCTACTGTTAGAGATCTGCTTTTGACAAACAGAATGAAACAGAATTTTCATATATAGTTATGTAGATAGCAATAAACAGTTGGGGATAATAATAACTTATGTTTAGAAAGTGTTTCATTTTTTAGGAAGGACTATTTTTAGGAAAAAAGTTGGGCAACGTTCCCTATTTAAAGGAGTGAGATGTATTCTTTGAGAATGGAAGATGTCTGTTGTGGGCGCAGCATTTAAGGAAGCAGAGTGTTATGAAAGAGAAATGTTGAGAGTTTGCACATAGTCAATTCCCGATTGGCTAGCATTGGGTGCAACGTCTAATTTATGACTCTTTATTCAATTTACCCTCCGGTTATTGGTTTTTTCCTCAAGATTTGAAACCCTGATTACCCTTTGGCAAGTGCAAGCCCTCAAAATTAACCATTTTCTAAAAGGAAACGAAATATACGGAACTCCATTGTTTAAAATGTTTGAAAAAAAGAATAAAGAAATGGAAAATGGATACTTACTGGGCAAATCCCCAGCGATGTAGCGGAGAAGAGAGTCGGTATCATTTGAGGGTGCGTCGAGAAGCGGCAGAGACAAGGGAATATGGCGCGGCAGCGATATTATCTCTGTACCTGCGGATATAGGCCTCGAAGATACCAGTCCTAAGCCTGTAGAGCCTTCATTTTCCAGCTTCAAATCCTTGTGGACGAATCCCCCCTCGTCTCTTATCCACTGCACCAAATCTGGCGCATCTGGACTCAATCTTGTGGAATACGAATCCCTGAAAATGCAGGAATTGTGCTGAGGTCGGCACTGCCGTGTGCGAGGTTTGCGAATAGTGGTAATCGCAAGAAATGCGAATTCTCTGCTAGCCACAATGGCGCTCAAACCTCTGTTTGCCATGACTGAATCTATCTCCGTATTTTCGTGAGGAATGAATCCTGGAAGAATCTGTGGCAAAGGGTTTTTAAAGAGTTTAAGGGCAGGATTTTATAAATCAAGCATGTGATTAGTTATTTAGAATATGTGACAAAGGATTTTTAAAGAGTGTAGGGGATGGAATTTATAAATCAAACATATGTGATTAGTTATTATTCTTCCATCCATGGGATTATAGTAATGAGTTTGTTTTTGATGTGACATTAATTTGTTTTTTATTATAAATTTGTGTAAGTAATATAATGTTTTAGTTATTTTCCATTACTGTAGATTCATATATCCTCTTTTTTGGATGTTTACAATGGAGCCCCTTGAAGGGGGGATTTTGTACAACATCTTGGGTTAGGGTTTGGTTGGAATTTTTGCGTCAGCAAGGATTTTTGTCCCATTTTATGCTTAAAAAAAAAATTACTTAGTAATGGGCAATATTCTACTTGTGTATTAAGGTTTAGAACACATAAACAATTTAGACTTCTCAACTCTCATCCCTATTCTTGTTCTTTGTCAACTCTATTTGACTTTTTATAACTAACTTAGTTGGATAACATTTTAATGTTTATCTTTTTATTTGTGGTCATGATTGACTTTCGACATTTTATCCAATTTCCACATTCTCTTGCACTCTCCAATTCCCAATGATCTCAGCGCTCAACTTCTTCTTCTTAATGTGCAACCTTCTTCAATGTGTTCTCTATCGTGTGTCATTGCATGCACCCTTGCACTTATTTTTTGTTGTGCCTTCTTCTTGTTGTGTTGTTTTGCATGTGGTGTTCATTCTACATGCTCATCATCAAGCATACTTCTTGTTGTATTGTTTTGTCCATCGTACTTATTCTACATGCTCATCATTGTGGCTTCCCCATCGCACTTCTTGTTGACATCATCCTTCACACACTTTGTTCATTATCAAGCACTTGCTTCCTCCCTATCAAAACTATGGGCTCTACCATCTTATTGTACTCATTCTTTTCCATTAACACTTTTGTTGTGCCTTCTTGTGTAGTGCTTCAACTTGTCGAGTTTTCTTTTATCACACTTCCCCTGACACTCTACTTATACCTATACTCAGGCATTGTTGGAATGCTCATGCATCAAAATATCTTGCAAGAAAATCATTGTTCAATCGCATGCCTACTCTACTTCATTTGCATTGCTCTTCATCTTGAAAATCTATGATATGAGGCCTTAGAGACCCATGTATTGTCTCCATCTAGTTTGTACTTCCACTTTCTCAAGGTTTTTTGTACTTGGCAATGCGCATTCTAAAGTTTGTTCTCTTCTAGAACTCACTCTATCTCTTTTGACTTATTTGTGGGCATTTGCATTCCCTGATTTACCTTTGTGTTATCTTCATTTATTTCATCTTCCACGATGATTTCCTCTTAGATGTTGTAAAAAACTATGGCATTGGATATGAACAAAATGTCATGCTTCTTTGCTAATTTAACCTTGTATTCATTGTCTCATATTTTTCTCTAGATAATACAAGGTTTGATCTTATGCCTCTGGGACAATGCTCCTTCCTCAAGTGCACTACCACTTAATCTACAACTTCAAAAGACTTATATCTCATATGCACCTCTACATTATTCTTATTCTTTATGTTATTCTTTTGCAATTTGTCTTAGACATATGTATACACTTGCTCCATCGGATCTACATAAGTTTTAACATCATTGCTTCTCTTTATGTCGACTAGTAAATCAATTTAGTCTACAATCTCTCTCGAATGTATCCTATATGTTGGAGATGTGATCCGGATTTAGGAGCATAACGAAATGAATAACAGACTGAATACAATAACATAGAGATATGGAGATCAACAACAGATATCCAGTGAACAATAACTTCTATTGAATAAATAAAATAGGTTGAAACTGTAAAACTGCAGAACTAAGAACAACTTGCTCGAATGGTGGTAGTTATCTCTGAGAAGAGATGTGGCTTCTACGCACATCCGTCTGAGCAGAATGATTACAATGACGCTCCAAAGGCCTTTTTAACATTACTCGTGAATTCCAAAATCCTAGACATCCAAAAACCTAACCCTGGTAGGTGAAACGCCAAAAGTTATGTGGGTCCCGATGGGTAAGTTGGTACCTCAACTTCCTTGGGTCGTAACTTTTGCATACGACCTCCGTTTTAGGCGCGTGATAGCCCGTTGGAAATTTCTTTTCGAGAACTACACATTATGCCATCAAACTCTAACTTTGTCTATAGTTTGACTATGGCAAGCCAAAAAACATTGTTTAGGGCCCCAAAATGGCCCTGGAAGTACATAAAGATGTATTGACATGAAAACATCCAAAATAAGCTAGTTGGATTAGGTGGGCAGCCACCAATCTCCACCTGGAAGTTGTTTAGGGCTTCAGACAGCCCTGGAAGTGTAGAACCCACAATTACAAAGAATTACAAAAGAACGTGTTGAACTAAAAACTGTCAAGATGATCCAGTTGGAATAGGTGGGTGGCCACCGATATCCACCTGGATCAATCCTCCCCCCTTAGGAAGTAATGGTCTCCATTGTGTTGAGTGCCCCCATCAAGTGAGGAAAATTTTGTTGAATTTGGCCCCTGGTGAGCCACTTCCCTTAGTGTAGGAGTCGCCTTGCCTTGACAACCCGATAAAGTTGGATCCTTTGTTGGCAAGTGCCCTTGACCTGTGTGTCCACTATCTTATCAGTGGATGAATGTTCCATGCAATCACGGTTGAGCTCTGTTGGTGTCAGTTGTTTTGTGATCTCTGATGTATCTAATAATGGTGGAAAATATGGCCGAAGGAGGTCCACATTGAACATTGGGTGCAAGCCAAGGAAGGGTGGAGTGTTGAGCTCAAAAGCATTGCTACCCACAGCCTTGGTGATAGTGTAAGGCCCATAAGGAAGTGGGAGGAGCTTCCGATGGGGCCCTGTAAGGCACTCTTTCTGCAAACTTAACCATACTTTTTCTCCCACCTGAAACTTGTGCGGTACCCGGTGTTGATCATGGCGCTACTTGTACTTAGCATTAGCTTTCTGAAAAATCTCGTGGACCTGTTGGCGGATGTGTTGAATTCGCTCAATGAATCTGGTGGCTTTGTCGGCCTCAGACTAAACATGGGAAGAATATGTTTGTGTTGTTGCAAGAGGTAGTGCAACATCAATGGGACCCAAGGGTTGGAATCTCAGCCCCACCTAAAAGGGGCTATGGCCGATGGAGCTATGGAGAGCCTTGTTGTAGCTTTGTTGAACATAGGGATGACTCTCATCCCATGTACGTGGATGCTTAGAGTTATACATGCGCAGGATGTGGACAATCATCTGATTGACGACCTATGTTTGGCCATCGGTTTGAGGGTGGAAGGAAATGGATTTAGTGAGCTTGGTGTCCAACAGTGACCAGAGACTTGACCAAAATGTGTCGAGGAACATGTTTTCCCAATCAGAGATGATGGTCTGTGGTATCCCAAAATGGACTCGCACTCGTTTGAAGAAAAGCTTGGCAGTATCTATCATTGTGATGCTCTTCTTACAGGCTGTGAGAATGGCCATCTTCAAAAACCGATCAACCACCACAAATGTGCAATCATTACCTTTCTTGGTGGATGGAAGGCCATACATGTAATCCATCGAGATGGATTCCCAAGGCCTCTCAGGAGTAGGAAGAGGGGTGTATAAGCCTTTTTTTTTATGGCTGGCTTGGCAATGGCACAGGTAGTGCAAGATCTGATATACTTGTTGACATCTTGTCGAAGTTTCGGCCAATAAAAATGTTTCTCTAGAATGACCATAGTTTTCTCCACACCAAAATGTTCTGCCATCCAACTGTAAGGAGCCTCCTAAATCAGCTTTGCACACTCGCTTGTAGGAACACAAAGATGGCCCAAATGGTATAATAGTTTGTCCTGAATGTGAAAATTGGTGACATTCATGTACGTACCCAAGAGCTGATAGGTGATGGCGAAGTCCGGATCTTGTTGATAAAGTTGGGGCCACTCACATGCCTCATGCCCACAGGACTGGAGCACGGTGGTGAGTGCATCCACAGGAAATCAACTGAGGCAGTCAGCGACACAATTTGTGCTCCATGTCTTATACTTGATGTTGAGATGGAACTGTTGTAGGTAGGTGGACCACTTCTGATGGCGGTCGTTCTACAACTTCCCTTCTGTCTGTATGAACTACAGAGGCTTGTGATCAATGTGGATGATTGTCTCCTTTCCCATAATGTAATGTTTCCATTGACAACAGTCTTGTACAATGGAATACATTTCCTTGTCATAGGTGGGGTATTTTCGAATAGTATCTGAGAGTGTCTCACTATGGTATGCTAGTGGACAATCGTGTTGTGTGAGAATTGTGCCTACAGTATAGTCGGATGCATCAGTCTCAATCTTGATTGGTTGTTGCAGATCAGGTAAGGAGAGTACTGGAGTTGAGCACAAGTGATATTTTAGATCATAAAATGCTTGTTGTTGTTCCTTCTCCCACGTGAACTTTCCCTACCACTGCCCTTGGTCACTTGGCTGAGGGCCCATGCAATATGGGAGAATCCCAACATGAACCGTCGGTAGAAGCTGGCAAGTCCCAAGAAGCTTTGAAGCTCGGTTAATGTGGTCGGGGCTGGTCAATCACGGATGGCTTGGATCTTAGTTGGATCCACATGTACCCCATTCTCATCAAAAATTTAGCCCAAGTATTGGAACATGTTCATGCCAAAAGAGCAATTTTCTAAGTTGGCATACAGCTTGTGTTGTCGCAGAGTGCTCAAAACCTATTAAATATGTTGCATGTGCTCCTCCCAAGTTCTGTTGAAGATGAGGATGTCATCCAAATATACCACCACAAAAGAGTTGGTGAAGGGTCTCAATACATCATCCATCAACCTCATGAAAGTGGCTAGAGCATGTGTTAAGCCAAAGGGCATGACCAGCCATTCGAAGAGACCTTTAGATTTGAAATTTATCTTGCATACATCAATTGGCTCGATGGAAAACTGGTGATGGCCAAACTTTAGGTCAATCTTGCTAAAGAACTTTGCCTCCTTGAGTTCCTGACTGTGATTTTGTTTAATGCTCTGTAATCAATGCAAAGTCACCAAGTCTCATCTTTCTTGTGAACTAGTACAATCGGGCTTCCACAAGGGGAGGAGATGGGTCTAATGTGCTCCTTTTGAAGTAGCTCTTGGATCTGACGCTTGATTTTGTCATTCTCTATCAGCAAGCGGCGATAGATTGTTCCATTAGGTAGAGGTGCATCGAGGGGTTAGATCAATTGGATGATTGACTTAGCAGTGCATCGGTACCTCGGTGGTTGAGGAGAAGATGTCTCTGTACTCTTCCACGATCCCTTCCACTCGTTTTTGTTGCAAAGAGAGGCTCTGTGTAGAGGCCACATATGTGGTGGCGACCTTCTGCTTACTGTGAGCACGGATCACAAAGAAGTTGAACTTCTCAGGTCATTTCATAGACTGAGAAGTTCAACTTCTTTGTGATCCGTGCTCACNAGTGATAGGCGACGCTACCTCTGGTATCCTGTGCAATTGTCTACCCAAAGTAATAATAACACTGTGGGGTCTAGAGTCATACACAACATGTCGCTTCCACAAATATGGTTGTCCTAAAATAACATCACAAACTTCAAGGGGAGCAATATCACACAAACCTCGTCTTTGAAGGGCTTGATGTCATAGGGCAGACAACACTATTGGTTGACGCGAAGATCTCTTCCTTGGTGAATCCAACCGATGGTGTAGGGTTGCAGGTGCAGTGTCATCAGAAAGTCAAGCTGCTCGACGACCTCTGCTGAGATCAGGTTCTTCTAATTGTCGCTATCAACAATGAAATGAAGCGGATCCCCCTTTACCCACATATGTGAGTGAAAGAGGTGTTCCCCTTCCTCTTGTTCTTCTGGTTCACTCGGCTGGACTTTGGTGATAGCGACAGTGGCACTGGGTTCAACATCGATAATTTTCTTTCCTCCTTCTAGATTTGATTCGGCGTCAGAATTTGCCTTTGACTCGGAAGCTTTTAGCTCAGCCACTAGTGAGTGCTTGGAGCGACATTCTTTGGTGTTGTGCCATGGGCTTTTATGGTATTCACACCATTTTCTCGTGTCCTTCTTCGACTTCTCATTACCCTTCTTGTGTTGTGACTTAGACTAGTTGTCTTGAGAATGGTCATCTTTGCTTTGTCCCTTGTTTTGTGGGTTGGGGTCGCCTTTGCACTACTTCGGTTGTGAGGAGTTTACAAATCCAAACTCTTGCCTCTTTTGTTTAAATTTATGCTTGATCTTGACAGCATATCTACAAGTCGCACCCAATGATGCGATGTCGAGAAACTCCATTTATGCTTGAATGTATCTATGTAGACAGTCGTGGTATTTGATCACCATATGTCATTCATAGTCTTTGATACCCAATTTGGTGCGTAGGGTATGGAAACTATTGGTGAAATCTGGTACTGGTTGGTCCCTTTCCTGATGCAGGGTGGTCCATCTTGTGTATTGGTCCTCGTAGCTTCCAACAAGGTAGTATTGTTCTTTAATGGCATCCCTAAAGGAATCCCACGTGGGGGCGACCACAAATATTGCAGATTCCTCTATGGCCCTTTGCTCATAGTAAGTATCCCACCAGTCCTTAACATGGGGGACAACCTTGAGGAGTGCAAAAGTAATATTTTACCTATCGGAAAAATTGTGGACCGAAAAATACCCTTCGAGTAGATTCAACCATTTATATACAACATCCACATCTATCAGTCCTTCAAATAATGGAATATCAAAATTTACTTGTACCATGAAGGGGGTTGCATGACCGCTTGATGAAGATGTGTCCCCTGTGGGCAGTTGCCGAAGGATCTGTGCAAAGTCGTCCATCATTTCGTTCATTTGTTGCGCAAGGGCTTCCTCGAACAACATTTTAAAAGGATCTCCTGCTCCATCATCTTTCTTTTCGTCCCCCATGGGTTGTTGGCCATCTCGGCGCGACTGATTTTGCAAAGGCTCCACTGGTTCGAGTCCCAACTTCTTGTACCCGGATCTTGTCGAGGACATGCATGAAGAAAAATAAATGAAGAGCAGACTGCTCCGATACCACTAATATGGATTTAGGAGCGGAATGAAATGAATAACAAACTGAATACAATAACACAGAGATATGGAGATCAACAACAGATATCCAGTGAACAATAACTTCTATTGAATAAATAAAATAGGTTGAAATTGTAAAACTGCAGAACTGAAAACAACTTGCTCGAATGGTGGTAGCTATCTCTAAGAAGAGATGTGGATGTTACACGCATCTGTCTGAGAAGAATGGTTACAATGAGGCTTCAGAGGCCTTTTTAACATTACTCGTGAATGCCAAAACCCTAGACATCCAAAAACATAACCCTGGGAGGTGAAACGCCAAAAGTTATGTGGACCCCGATAGGTAAGTTGGTACCTCAACTTCCCGAGGTCGTAACTTTTGCATACGACCTCCATTTTAGGCGCATGATAGCCCATTGGAAATGTTTTTTCAAGAACTATAGATTATGTCGTCAAACTCTAATGTTGTCTATAGTTTGACTGTGTCAAGCCAAAAAAACATTGTTTAGGGCCCCAAAATGGCCCTGGAAGTACAAAAAGATGTACTGACATGAAAACATCCAAAATAATCCAGTTGGATTAGGTGAGCGGCCACCAATATCCACTTGGAAGTTGTGTAGGGCTTCAGACAACCCCGAAAGTGTAGAACCCACAATTACAAAGAATTACAGAAGAACGTGTTGAACTAAAAATTGTCAAGAGGAGTCGGTCGGAATAGGTGGGTGGCCACCAATATCCACCTGGATCAAGATGTGTTGGAAAATATTAACTCGTGGCTATAATGGGCATAATGTCAATTATGGCACACTCTTAGTCAGTGGTTATAGTGCACACTCGTGGTCCCATGTTTTATGGGTTCAAGGGTAGTGAATTTCAATACTACTCCTATATGTTTGAGTTTTTGCCTCGTTTGTAACATATCAAGTGTACGAGCTACATTGATTATTTAAATTTGAAAAACTCACCAAACACTTCTAATGTGCTTGTGTAGTAGGTTATATTTCATTATATGATGTGTTGTTTACTCTTGTTTTGGTTTTAATGTTAATTGCATATTAATCATGATGTCTACTACCATTTTCTAGCATAGCAACAGAACATTAATAATGGCAGAAGTGTCCTCAGACACATACTTTTATTAAATGGGAAAAGAAATTACATAAGAGACTTTGGAAGAGTTTACACCCGAACAACTCAACACTCTTGCAATGAGCTATATATATGCTAAATGTCTTAACAAACTCTAGATATGGATCACTTATTAAATAAACAAGTGTCCATTTATAATAAATGCTAACTTTAACAACCTTCTAACTATACTCCTAATTTAGAGCATAAGATACGACACCTTTCTAGAGTCGTATCTTTTACAACAATAATCTATTTCTAAATTTTCCATACCAGTTATATACCACAATTAGAATTACCCATATAATCAGATCCAGATCCAGAATAGAGGCGACATCAAAATTCGCTCAGGTATGGCATCAATAATGAGAAGTCTCTGAAAATGATTCTTTATCTCTCACAGAAAAACGTGCTGATATTATTGGTAAAGGAAAAACGTGTTGATTTATTGGAGACATCTGCAGGATTCGAGATCCATGCTGATTTAAAAAATGCATACAAGCTGGGATTTTATTACATGGCGGTGCAACCAAAACGAAACGATAAATTGACCCACAATTTTAATACACAACGCTACAACGACACAGGCTTGAGAGAGTGTGTAATACATAACCTTTTTAATGTTTTTAACAATACTAAAATTGTAGATTTATTGTGTTGTCATTTCAAGGAGCCCACTAAAAATCCCATCATTCCACATCACATTTTCAGATCGGATAATTGTAGATAAAAGAAATGCAGGAGGTAAAGAAAAAACGGGGTTTGCCAATGGGGCATTAAATAATTGCAGAAAATAGAGCAATTTACTGACCCATAAAAAAATTATTTTCCCTTAAAAATTAACTAACCAATTTTCTCATGAAGTGCTCTAGCCTGTAGAGCTGAAATCTTCTCTTCAGATAGCTGAAATCTCCTCCTCAGTTCAGCTACATTATTGGAGCTCTAATACCGCAATAATGGCAGAAGTGTCCTCAGACACACACTTTTATTAAATGGGAAAATAAATCACATAAGAGACTTTGCAAGAGTTTACACCCAAACAACTCAACACTCTTGCAATGAGCTATATATATGCTAAATGTCTTAACAAACTCTAGATATGGATCACTTATTAAATAAACAAGTGTCCATTTACAATAAATGTTAACTTTAACGATCTTCTAACTATACTCCTAATTTAGAGCCTAAGATACGACACCTTTCTAGAGTCATATCTTTTACAACAATAATCTATTTCTAAATGTCTCCATTTATTAATCAAATGTTCTAGATCATTAATTTAATATCCTAAATTAATAATCATTTTATTCTAACTTATTAAACTATAATATTTGTACTTTGGATTATCTAACAATTAATGATGAAACTCCAATATATGTTCTGCATTATTTTACCTCACGAAAATCTTATGCAATTATAATTTTTTTATAGCAAAATAGTGGTGCATGCAATAATACCTCGGGCTTCCTTATGTGACAAGAATTCATAAAAGTCACCGTGAAATATGAAGTGATATTGTTACATGGTCATTCTTCACAATTTTTTGTGCATGAGGACAAACAAGAGAACCCTGAGTTGAATTTGTTGAAGCACAAATTGAATTTTAGACTATAGAGAATGGATCATGTTTTTTTATGGATATTTCTTCTATATTTTTTAGGTTTCTATGATCCTTTATGCGCACTTTACAAAACCCAAGTTGGTGTCTTTCATGGCACGTATTTTGCATGGTCCTTCTAAGTATGGATGGATGTCTCCTTGTGTAGTGAAACCTTTCAATGATGGAAATGGTGTAATTGTAGGCAAAAAATGTAGCTAGGCTAGTGCACAACCCTTCTCTCTCAATGTGAGCCCCCCCTCTTAAACACACTATGATGAAACACATATTCATTAGCATGTCTCTTATGTTCCCTTAGCTTGCATGGCTTCCACTTGATTTGTAAATTGTTGTGGGTATTCYATAAAAACAATTCACCCCAAAAAACTAAATATATGACTAAATCTAATGAGGTTATTCTCTATTTCACAACGATTACTTATGATCAAGTTATAATATTAGAAACATACCACTTTAATGTGGAAAATTATTAAGAAAATAAGAAAAGAACTACCCTGGGGAAAAATTACATCATCAACACAACATATACAATAAAAAATATGTGAGTGAAAAAATCCAATAAGAAATAAAGACATTTGTTGCTCTTTTGTTCTCGTATTTACAATGTAAATAACCAAGAAAGGTTAGCTCACCATGGAGTAAACATGCATTGTGCCATATGATATGCTACTACTAGGTGTTCTTCTTCCCATGCTTAGCTCTGATATTTCACTCATTTCATGTGTTTGATTATGGAACAAAAAAATATTACCATACGAATGGAACCCATTTTATCTCTAAGTGGTTGATATTTAACACCAATTGAAAGTCATTAGGGCTAGTGTTAGGGTTTTGAACCCTCTAAAGTCTTTTTGAAAGTCCATGCATGACTAGTTATGCATGTGTGAATATTGGTCACTAACACAATGTCCACTTAGTATTATTGTAATACCCTTAGGCTGAACCCCAAATTGTAAATATAAATGTAAATGTATATTACATATAAGTTGGTGAGTTGAAGGAACAAGATCTTTGGTTTGGTGCAGCGTTCATTAAGTTAGTGCGGGAGAATCTCACACCAAAGGAATGCACTCAGTTTGCAAAATGATACAGCGCACAGTTTAATGTTTTGGCGTGTGCTTGTGTAAGCACACAGGAACGACGCACTAAAAGAGAAACAACTTGAGGAATACAACGCGCATCGGTATAAGCGTGTGAGGATGGCGCATGTTCCAGGATTCAGTGCACACCGGCTTAGTGCGCGACTTTGGAGGCTAGAGAGCATTGTTGTATATATGACATGATGTAATGTGCACCTGTGTAAGTGTGTGAGGGTGGCGCATTGAAATAAAAGTGCGCACAACCCATAAGTTCTGCGTTGCACTAGTTTAGTGGGCAATCTTTATGTTTTGAGGCTGGTGATTTTGGATGCAAAAGATACTACTTCTGTACTGAGAATATAAATGTAAACACATGCAAATTTAATGAAAAATACATCACTACGACAGACCAACCACGTAAAAGAGTATGGGGGGGTTATAACTCCACTAGTTGAGGTTAAGGGGGCTAAGTTAAGGGGGATTAAGGAATATTATATTAATATTCCTTAAAAGTATAAAGTATGGATATTATTTTATCCTGAGTCTGAGGGAGAGGGACGTGTGGACCGAAGGCAATTCTCAACATGAAAAGTGTCAAGTTGGGATCATGCATCCAAATAGTTTGGACTTAGTACCTTTTTGCTATCATTAGATCATTCATGTGATCACTCAGCGGTGAACTGTATCCAATTGTTTTGACATCAAACCCTGCTACTGTGGTGACCAATATTCTACTGTTATTGTTGTAGATACATGTACATGGCTTAGCTTGGAGAGCTAGACTGAAGAGGCGGGTTGTCAAGCCTATGGGACATCAAATTCTCTCCAGGTGAGAGAATTGAAGAGGAGAGATGTCAGGCTCGTGGGACATTGCATTCTCTCCGGGTGAGAGAATTGCAAGGAAGTAATTTCCCGAGGTGTCAAACTGCAGCGACAAGGCTCTGAGACTTCCTGTCCAACCTGTTGTTGAAGCCATTGAAGGAAAGTGGGGCAGCCAAAGGACTGTTGAGTAGAGAAGGGTCACACTTCTTGGGGTGGGACATGCATGTGGGGAATGAAGGACTGTAGGTTGTCAATATGAATTGGTACTTGTGACAAAATTCTTGTGATTGGATCACATGTGATGAAATTTCTTGTGATTGAGTCACCTGTGACAGGGTTACTTGTGACCGCGTTTTCCTGTTGATTGAGATAACTTAGCTTGGTTAAGAACCCTTACCCAAGTGGAGTTTAGCCCCAGCTCAGGGTGAGCCACTGTTGAGAATGATGAGCAGTGTGGTCTAAGGCTGGGAGGAACGTGGAAGGTCTACGTGCAATTTGTGAGATTTATTCAAAGATAAGTGTTATTTGTGTATTAAACCATGTGTTGCAATAATAATTATTCATATGTTTTCATGGGTTTATTCTATTATGTTGCATGTATATTTTTGTTATGAATATGTATGTAATTGTCCATTGCAGAATGTATTTTTTCTATGTTTTAATTATTATCAGAGTAATTCTGGTTGAATTGTTGGTAATGGAAACATTACTACTCGATATCAAAACTTATCCCCATATTTCAATATCGATATGTTTTAAATATGGTATCAGAGCTGATTTCAGTTGAAGAGAAGATTTTTGGTGTGATGTGTCGAGTTAAGAATATGGATGGGTATGTTACAAGATGGTATCAGAGCAAGAAAGTTTTTAAGTGGCATAGACCAGCAGGTGGTTGGGTGTGTCACAAATTGGTATCAGAGCAGTTTGGTAACGGGGTATGTTACAAATTGGTATCAGAGCCCAGTTTTCAACACTGAGCCTAGATGGGCTGAGTTAGCTTAATGTTGAAGTAGATTCTCGCAGTGAATTGAATTCGAGAGTGGCTAAATTTCAAGTTACATTGCATCCATGACAGAAATTGGAAGCAATTGAGTGAAATTGGGTAAAAGCCCCAATTTTTGTTGTTAAATTCATGAAGAATTTGGGGAAATTGGGTTAAGTGAAGAAATATCCTTAATTTTAATCCATGTTTAAGAAAATTCAGACAAGAATTGGTTGAATTTGATGTTGCAGAGAAGTCGTGACAGATTGAGTGAAATTGAACAAATAACATGGTTGTAGAATGTCCATGGTGGAAATTGGGTGAAAATCGAGAAAAAGTCCCAATTTTTGCACCAAAATTTATGAAAAATCAGTTAAGTATTGAAAATATCGTGCGTGCTAAATAATAGTGAGGCGCAGAGAAAAATAAAGGTGCGCATTAAAATTGAGTATTGTGTTGTATGGAACCAACGATGTGGAAAAATAATGTTGTGCATGATGTGCACTAAACATGGGGTGTTGTGCAGAAAGTAAGAGTACACAAAATATGTACTTTAAGTTTTGGCATTGCGCCATGCATAACAGGTGGCATGCGCAAAAGATAAGTGTGCGGTAAAGCATGCTGAAGTTTGACACTGCAAGGTGCAGAACTTGTGGCATACCAATAATAATGTGATGCGCAAGGTGTGCACTTGGGGTGGTGACATAGCGCAATACAAAGTTATTGGTGCACGCGCAACGTTGGTACGATGTGAATGCATGTTGAATGTTCACGTCGCATGAAGGGATAGGAATTGGCGCGCAATATGAACACACTAAATATTAGGGTCGTGTGGTGTGGTACTCACAGTGCACGTAGAGTATTGGTGCGCGAAACAAAAGTCGTGCTCAGTAGAGATTGGCGCGCAATAGAAAAGTATGCACACTAGATATAAGTGCGCAATGCATATGTAAAATTGGTGCATGATAATTATGGGTGATAATTGAGAAGTAGTGCACACGAAGTTGATTGGGTAGTTAATCTTCCCAAGAAATCAGAAGAGAGGATTATGATGTCTTATGGAAACAAAATTGTACATAGTTTCATGAACTTGTTAAATTGTTTAGCCTAACAAATTTTGTTGGGTGCACATTTTGCAGAGTTAACAACATTTAAATCATAACAGGATCAACACAAGTTTAAATCATGGAAGATGTGCATGGAGTTTACAACCATGAAGAAGAGATCAGATGGATGCATGTCCACATGGGTAATGAAGCTACAAATTCAAATGGACATGGAGAAGGTAAGGAAGAAAACATGAACTTGGTTGAAACCATAAAAAAATTACAAAAGGATGTCTTGAGTTACAAAGTTGATAATAAGAGGCTTATGAAAGCCAAGGAGCAACAAGAAGACTTCAACATCAAGATAATGTAGAGCTTGGAAAAAATAGAGAAGAAGATGGATAAGGAGACTGAGTCAAGCAGATCATGGAGCCATAAGTCTCATGATAAGAGGGGAAGAACAGTGTGCAACAAAAGTGTTGGCAAGCATCAACATCACTCTCCAAGGCATTCAACTAGGAGTGCGCACAGTAGTTCAAGTCCACCTCTTGTTAGGAAGCAAAAGAAGAAGTCCAGAGTGGATGAGCTACAGGGGAAAATGAATAAAATCAAGCCTCCCAACTTTGAAAGTGAACACAACAAGGATGAGGATGCAGAGACATGGTTGTTGAATATGAGAAAGTATTTTCAGTTGCATAATTACTCTTCACATGCAGAAGGTAGAATTGTTATTTATCATCTCAAAGGAAAAACATCAATGTGGTGGGACCAATATGTGTAGGTGCAACACATTGATGAGAAGAAGGTGACTTGGAGAGAATTCAAGAGATATTTTCAAAGGAAATACTTGACTAAGAGATCCCATGATAAGAAAATGAAGGAATTCTTTGAATTCAAGCTTGGGAGTATGACCGTAGATGAGTATCAAAGGAGGTTTTTAGAGCTGCCGAAATATGTTTCCTTCACAAAGGATGAGCAAGTTAAGATTCAGAAATATTTGAGTGGGATGCCATCATTTATCAGTGACATGATACAATATGATGATCCCAAAACTTTGGAGGAAACTATAAGAAGGGATAAGTGTCTTTATGATTAGCATAAAGGGAAAGCAACTTACTAGAAAGCTTGGGAAGACAAGAAGAAAAGCAAGATGGAATATAGGAAGAAGGGAACTAAACCACCATTCTTCGGAAATAACTATTAGGAACAACCAACTACTAAGGAATCCAGAATGACAGAGTCATTGGGGAAAATTCCAAGGCAACAAATTATTCAATGTTGGGGTTGTAAGGGAGATCGTATGTACAAAGATTGCCCCACAAAAGTGAAAGAGTGAGGAATGTTCACAATGCACAGCAAGCTGAAACAATGGAGGACATGGGCATAAGTGTACCTAAGATTTATGCAGCCTTGGACAACAAGCAAGCTGGATTTCAGTAACAAATGATTGAAGTGTAAGGTAAGATTAATAACCAACCCATTGCCATTTTAATTGATTCAGGAGCTAGTCATAATTATCTAGATCCTAAGATGGTGGAAACATTTCATTTGCCAAGAAGCAAGCTTGGAAAACCTTGGATGGTGCATCTAGATACATGAGCGAAAAGAAAAATTAATGAGATGGTTAAGGCATGTCCAGTGAATATGAATGGATTGAACACTAGCGCAGAGTTGAACATCATACCTTTAGGTTCCTATGACTGTCTAATTGGTATGGATTGGTTGGACCAACATCATGATGTCATATAATGTTATAATAAATCTTTTACGTGATTAGATGAGGAAGGCAACTTAAGGACAGTACAAGGAATTCTCAGAGTAGTGACTGTTAGAGAAGTTTCAGCCTTGTAGCTGAAGAAAAGTTACAGGAAGGGTGCCAAATATTTGTCGCGCAGATGGAAGAGACACCTAGGGATAAGGTATCAAATATCGAAGATTATGTAGTCCTAAAGGAGTTTGAAGGTGCATTAAAGGAAATACCAGGACTGCCACCCAAAATAGATATCGATTTCTCTATCAATATGATGTCGGGAGCAACTCAAGTATCTAAGACTCCTTACAGGATGAGTACACCAAAACTGAAGGAATTACAAATGCATCTTGAAGAAATTTTGAAGAAGGGCTATATATGCCCAAGTGTGTCACCTTGGGTTGCCCCAATATTATTTGTGAAGAAAAAGGATGGAAATTTGAGACTTTGCATTGACTTCAATAGTTGAACAAGGTAACTGTGAAGAACAAGTATCCTTTTCCAATGATAGATGACCTCTTTGATCAGTTGAAAGATGCAAAAATATTCACGAAGATTGATCTCAGGTCGGGTTATCATCAGGTAAGAATTAAAGAAGAAGACATCAACAAGACTGCATTCAGAACAAGGTACAACCATTATGAGTTCACAGTGGTACCATTTGGGTTAACGAATGCACCAATTGTTTTCATGTGTCTCATGAATGGTATATTCAGGAATTACTTGGACAATTTTGTCATTGTCTTTTTGGGTAACATTCTTATATATCCTAAGTCTGAAGAAGAGCATGAGAAACACTTGAGAATGGTGCTACAAGTTTTGAGGGAGCATCAGTTCAATGCCAAGTTGAGCAAGTGCTCATTTTACCATAAACAAATTCATTATTTGGGCCATATCATTTCAGAAGAAGGAATAACAGTGGACCCTGAAAAAGATAAAGTCCATTGAAGGATGGCCAACACCGAGGAATGTCTCGGAGGTGAGATCATTCATGGACCTTGCAGGTTACTATAGGAGATTTATTAAAGGATTTTCAAAGATTGTGCACCCAATTACTTCTTTATAGAAGAAGGGTGTGAAGTTTGAGTGGACCATGATTATGAAAGAAATTTCTAACACTTGAAGAATTTATCAACAAGTGCTCCAATATTGAGGATTGTTGATCCAAATGAAGATTTTGTTGTATGCATTGATGCATGTAAAGAAGGACTTGGTGGATTCCTTAGTTAGAATGGGTATGTGGTATGCTATGAATCAAGAAAGTTGAAGGAGCATGAAAGGCACTATGTTACTCGTGATTTGGAGTTAGAATCCATAGTGCATGCCTTGAAAATGTGGAGGCACTACCTCATGGGGAAGAGATTTGAGTCGAGGACAAACCATAGTGGTCTGAAATACTTGTTCGGACAACCAACGCTTAGTGTTAGGCAAAACAGGTGGTTCGATTTCCTTAGTGAATATGATTTTGATATAAATCATATCAAAGGTAAAGAGAATAAGGTGGTTGATGCACTCAACAGGACAGTGCATGAGATGCATGCTACAACCATTAGCATGTGCCAATCAGATTTGAAAGATAGAATTCTAGAAGCTGCAAAATTACAGGAAAAACTTCAACAATACATTTAGGTAAATGAAAAACTTCAGCAAGGTAAATTACAACAGAAAGTTGAAGATTATAAGCTGGAAAATAATGAAATTCTCAAGTATAGGGGAAAAATTTTTGTGCCAAATTCTCGGGCATTGAAGGATCTGATATTGGGAGAAATGCACAATGTACCTTATGTCGGACACCTAGGTTATCGGAGAACTGTTACAACTGTCAAGAGCCGATATTATTGGCCAGGCATGAAGAAATAAATTGTTGATTTTATTGCTAGATGTTTGGCATGTCAAAAGGTCGAGGCTGAGCATAAACACCCAATTGGTTTGTTGCAGCCATTTCCCATTCCTGAGTGGAAGTGGGAAGTTGTAACAATGGATTTTATCACCAAATTACCAAGAACCAACAAGCAACATGATTATATCATGGTGGTAGTGGATAAGTTTACAAAAGCTGCCCATTTTATTCCAGTAAAGCTCACTCTCAAGGCAACTAACATAGTTGATATTTATTTGAAGGAAATAACTCGATTACATGGAATTCCCAAGACAATTGTGTTTGACAGAGATCGAAAATTTGCATCAAATTTCTGGAAGGGTTTATTTAAAAGATTTGGAACAAATTTGCGTTTTAGCACAACCTATCATCCAAAGTCAGATGGGCAAACATAAAGGGTGAATCAGGTAATAGGAGACATGTTACAGATGTATGTGATGTATAAACCATCCAAATGGGAGGATTATCTACACCTGGTAGAGTTTGGTTACAACAATGGGTACCAAGCATCCCCAAAGATGAGCCCATTTGAGGCACTCTATGGCAAAAAATTAAACACACCAGTCAACTAGGAACACCCAGCAGATCGTGTAGTAGTTGGGCCAGAGCTACTTAGAGATATGGAAGAACATATGATGAAGATTAAATAGAATTTAAAGGTTGTGCAGGATGGAAAGAAAAGATATGCTGACAAAGGCATAACTCACAGGGAATTTAAAGTGGGCGATTTGTGTTCTTCAAAGTAAAGGCCAACAAAAGTTCCGTGAAGTTGGGAAATTGCTCAAAACTGCCAGTGCATTTTTATGGGCCATTTGAAATCCTGGAAAGGATTGGGCCTGTAGCATACATGCTTACCTTGCCTGTATCAATATGCATTCATAATGTATTCCATACATCATTACTTAAAATACATGTACCTGATAGTAATCCTGTCATTGATTGGAATGTGATTTAGGTGGAGCAAGAAGGTGTTTTTCAAGTGCATCTGGTGCGCATATTGGATCAGAAGATCAAGCAGCTCTGGAATCGAGCCATAGGGCTAGTAAAGGTCCAATGGACCTGGTACGACCCTGAGGATGCAACTTGGGAGCATGAGGATGCTATGCGGGCATAATACCCACATCTTTTTGAAAACTTTTGAGTTTTTGGTTGTACATGTGTATATACTGCACTGAGGACAATGCATAAAATAAGGGGGAGGGGAATGTAATGCCCCTAGGCTGAACCCCAAATTGTAAATATAAATGCAACTGTAAATTACATATAAGTTGGTGAGTTGAAGGAACAAGATCTTTGGTTTGGTGCAACGCGCATTAAGTTAATGCATGAGAAACTCACACCAAAGCAGTGCATGTAGTTTGTAAAATGATACAAAGCACATTTTAATTTTTTGGTGTGCGCATGTGTAATCATGCATGAATGACACACTAGAAGAGAAACAACTTGAGGAATACAATGCACATCAATATAAGCGCACGATGATGGCACATGTTCCAGGATTCGACGCACACCGACTTAGTGTGTGACTTTGGAGGCCAGAGAGCCTTGTTGTATATATGACATGATGTAATGCGCACCTGTGTAAGTGTGCGACGGTGGCGCACTGAAAGAAGAGTGTGCACAACCCATAAGTTCTATGCACACTGGTTTAGTGCATGCATCCTAGAAGTTTTGTGCTTTATGTTTCGAGGCTGTTGAAACTGGATGCAAAAGATCAGTACTTCTGTACTAAGAATGTAAATGTAATCACATGCAAATTTAATGAAAAACACATCATTGTAGCAGACCAACCACGTAAAAGAGTATGGGGGGGCTATAAATCCACTCGCCGAGGTTAAGGGGGATAAGTTAAGGGGGCTTAAGGAATATTATATTAATATTCCTTAAAAGTACAAAGTATGGATCTTATTTTATCCCAAGTCCGAGGGAGAGGGACGTGTGGACTGAAGATAGTTCTCAACATGACAAGTGTCAAGTTGGGAACATGCATCCAAATAGTTTAGACTTAGTACCTTTTTTCTATCATTCGATCATTCATGTGATCACTCAGTTGTGAACTGTATCCGACTGTTTTATCATCGAACCCTGCTACTGTGGTGACCAATATTCTACTGTTACTGTCGTAGATACCTGTACATGGCTTAGCTTGGAGAGCTAGAATGAAGAGGCGGGATGTCAGGCTTGTGGGACATTGAGTTCTCTCCAAGTGAGAGAATTGAAGAGGCAAGTTGTCAGGCCCGTGGGATATTTCATTCTCTCAGGGTGAGAGAATTGCAAAGAAGTAATTTATCGAGGTGCCAAACTGCAATGACAGGGCTCTGAGACTTCATTTACGGCCTATTTTTGAAGCCCTGGAAGGGAAGTGGGGTAGTCGAAGGATTGTTGAGAAGAGAAGGGGCACAATTCATGGGGTGGGACAAACATGTGGGGAATGAGGGACTGTAGACTGTCAATATGAATTGGCACCTATGACAAAATTCTTGTGATTGGATCACCTGTGACGAAATTTCCTGTGATTGAGTCACATGTGACTAAGTTACCTGTGACTGAATTTTCTTGTTGACTAAGATAACTTATCTTGGCTAGGAATCCTTACCCAAGTGGAGTTTAGCCCCAACTCGGGGGTGACCCACTACTGAGAGTGATGAGCAGTGTGGTCTAACGCTGGGAGAAACATGGAAGGTCTGCGCGCAGTTGGTGACATTTATTCGAAGATAAGCGTTATTTGTGTATTAAACCATGTGTTGCAGTAATAATTATTCATATGTTTTCATGTGTTTATTCTGTTATGAATATGTATGTAACTGTGCACTGCAAAATGTATTTTTTCTATGTTTTAATTATTATCAGAGTAATTATGGTTGAATTGTTGGTATTGGAAACATAACGACTCAGTATCAGAGCTTATGCCCATATTTCAATATGGGTATGTTTTAAATATGGTATTAGAGCTGATGTTAGTTGAAGAGAAGATTTTTGGTGTGACGTGCCAAGTTAAGAATATGGTTGGGTGTGTTACAAGATGGTATGAGAGCAAGAAAGTTTTTAAGTGGCATAGACCAACAGGTGGTTGGGTGTGCCACAAATTGGTATCAGAGCAGTTTGGTAACAAGGTATGTTACAATTATGACGGTCAAAGCATAGGTCAACTTGTTAGGAGAATAACTTTCTCATATAGAATTCAATTGAGGTGCTCTTTAGATTGTTGGAACCCTCTCATCAAGAACAATAGCGAGACAATGTTGCTATGTCATTTTGGCCATGTTTTAACACCTAAAAATGTTGTTTAAGCCCTCTAATAAGGATTTTAGAGTTTTGACCATGCTTAATAGGATTTAGTATTGGGCCTAAAAATGGACCATATGGCTCCATGGATCTAATTTTCCACTCTATTCAACATCCATAACGATGCAAAAATATAAAGTGATCCTTTTCAATCATACCTCTCCATTTTGGGAGGCTTTTTGTCCCCAAAAGATCAATAATTTGAGGGCTCTAGCTCTTGTCTTTGGCTCTTGGCTCCAACTCTAGCATCAAATCTAAGCCCTTGATCTTGGCTCCAACTATAGCACCATCTCTTAACTTTGGCTCTAGGCTTCAACTTATAGCTCTAGGTCTCAATTTTGGCTCTTGATCCTAGCTTCTAGTTCTACCTCTAAGATGTATTGGTTCTTCATACACATCATCTTCCAATCATGGTTATATGCCTTTGGTACAAGAGATGCATCTTTAAGATACTAACTACAAGTGCAAGCAACTAATCTAAGTGTTTACCTGTAAAGTAGGGTATTCAAAGATAAAATATTTCAAGAATCTAAGAGGCTTTTCAAAGTGGAATCAAAGGGTATAAAGAGGCAAGGTAATGACCTCAAGACATAGGTGTACATAAAGTTAGTAGTAGGAGGGATCAAGTCACGTGGAACAATTATACTGCACCTTGACTCAATGCCATACATTTGGTAAGAATATGCCCTAGGTTCTTACCCCTAAAATGATCTATTATGTGTGTCGAGATTTATAGACATGGTACTTCCAATGAATCCATGGTATGCTTCATGCCTAGAGATCAAGAAGGGTTAATGAGGTTTGACTCACTTTGATCCCATAAATAGCAAGTCCAAATGGATTTGGGTCACCATGGACTCAAAATGAGGTATCTTAAGTAATCATGGACCCAACTTGGTTTTATGCCCTTTATTGGATCCATAAAGTTKGGAATTACTCCAKTTGGGTGCTTCAAGGGTCAAAATGAGAGCTAGGGACCCYAAGGACCCCATCTAAGCCCTATACATCTTTGTGAGATCCCACATTTATACTAAGGTGAGGGGAATTACAAGAAGGTTTCAATCACATCATARCAATARCTAAGAGGTATCAAATGAACATTGGGCAAGTCATGCATGAATATAGCACAAGGGTGGATCACACAAGGCACCTCCTTGATAGGTATTTGCGAGTACCCAAGTGCAAGTTTCATAYGCTATARGTGATGAAGCCCATATGCTATAATTTGTGTATATTAGTTATAATCATATTGTTATSGTAAATAATATTTAGAGWTTGGAATTGWTGTTATGATGTGATAAAAATGGAATCGATAATTATAGCTTAGTATGGAATAAAAGAGGTTTGAATGGAAAGTGTTTGCATTAATGMCCAACCCAATATATTGAATAAAACAAACATGAGCACCATGGTTATTTTGTTTTTGGTATTAATAAGTATCATCATTTATGGGATAAATTTGTTGGCAATTTGTTTGTTGAAATGTCAATTATGAATGCACATGATAGAGACATAAACGAATGCAATCGTTAGAACGATAATATAAAGATATAATCTAATTGATTAAATGTTGTTATTTTGCCTTGATGGGCAAGCCTCAATATCCTTTGCAAATGCATTAATGCTATTTAGGTAATGTATATTATGGGAATGGGTTAACCAAGTATTGGAAACGAGTTAATGGAACCCATGAATACATATGGATTGAGTTCACAACAATTTTGGTTGTGTAATCATTCTTCTATTTAAAAGAAAAAACAAAGTAATGTTTTCCAATTAGTTTTGTTGACATAATGCTAAGGGCTTTAGACTTCACCATATTGTGGATGACATGGGGAATATGGGTTGGGTTTTGATGTACAAATAACCATG
>JASDQU010104269.1:171425-212114 GCA_032191745.1 Picea mariana
TCTATATCAATTTATCATGTGATATGTAACACACTTTCAACTCTAACATATAAGCCTAATAATCATTTTCCCATAATGTACTTGCATTCCATAATTATTCTAGTGAATTGTAAGAGTAAAGAAATTATGTCCAAAACAACATTTACAAAATCCAACATTCTACATACTTGCCTTCTAAGAACATCACCTTATAGTGTTCTTAAGACTATCAACAACCAACATCTTCTAAAAATATTATTAGTTATAAAACAAAAGTAGTCAAACAAACTTATTACCTTCTGAGTCCTTCTTAGATAATGAGTCATGGATCGTTGATATACGAATAACCTTTGTAGTTACCATTCTTTACCATCTTTCCAATTTATTCTTCATTTTTATTATATACAGGTTTGATCATGGTTTTCCTTTGAACAACTACAATTGCATCGCACCTTGTACATTCCATAAGTGCAATTTGATTGCTCCAATTAGCATTGCAGGCTACAATCCCAATTAAGACCACATACTTTTAAAACTTAGAATTTTCTCTTATTTTTTCATCTATTATTGACTCAACTTGAGAGTTGAAATCTTCATATAATCAAGCTTACACTACAAGGAGAACACCTTCCAACATAGGTTTTTAATGTTACAAAATTTGGCAAGATTTTCGAAAAACCCTTTGATACAACCTTCTTTATTGGTTGCAGAGGTTTTAGCAGATGGTTTAACAAATGTTTCATATAACTAAAAAAACTTTGGGTGGGCAGAGGTTTTTTTTGTTTCAATGATTTTATTGTCAAAATGCATCGGTGCATGCTTAAAACTAAAACGCATTGGCACGCCCTTACATAAATTGCCTCGGTATGTACATAAAACTAAAAGGCACTGGTGCACCATTACATAAAATGTCCAGTGTGTACATAAAACAAAAAGGCACTGTTGCACCCTTACATAAAATTCCCTAGGGCATACATAAAATAAAAAGGAATCAATGCATTTATAGTTATTACGCCCTAGATTCCCATTTTGTTGTATGCAACACCGTTGCTCTTATAATTTTTATGCATCGGTTCTACATTGTTTGTATATGCAACACCAAGGATTTCTAAGTTTAATAACACATCAATGTGCTTTTATTTTATGTCTGTCTCGGTACTTGTATAATTCGTACGTGTTGGTGCCTGTATTACCCTATGCACCGAAAGGTGTTGAAATTTCAAATATTCGAGGTGAGATGTCAACGTCATTCTTTGTTCCGAAGCACCCGTGCTTTTATTACATTTAAATCACCGATGTTGTTATTATATTTAAAGAGCCAATGCATTTATGTTATTTAAAGCATTGGTGCTTTTATTATATTTAGAGGGTCGGTGCGTATTTTTGACATGCGCACCATAAAATTCTAAAACAATATATATTATCGCACGTTATATGCATCGGTGCTTTAGTATACTTAATATGCATCGATGCGTATAACCCCTTAAAAAACATCAATTTCTATATTATGGCACACACCATTTTGTGAGTTCATAAGAATGCATCGATATGTATATATTTTAATTAATTGTTTTTTTTTACAAATTTTCGATTAATCGTCTTAAAATAAAATATTTTTTATAGTTATATTTTTGTTATTGCATTTTGATATAATGATTGCATTAATGCGTTATCCAATGGATTAAACCTATGTTATTTGCAACAATGTAAATCATCCACATATATTAATTAATCAACAACACAACATTTTACAACATTTGACAATGCAATAAAATAAGAAACCCATTTGGAAACATGTCGCATTTTTGCCTCGCTTTTCATGTTGCCTCAATTTTTGTGTCCATTGTTGGGCGGTTTTTCAACACATGGTTTTTGCCGATGGTTTTCTATTTCCGTTTAAGGAATTAAGTTTGTTGACTAATCTAGGTCACTGGGTTAGGGTTTTGGATGTCATTGGATCCTATATGTATATTGTATTGTAAACAATGTATGAGCATGAATGAATATAGAATATGTTGGTTTTTCCAGTTTGGGTTACCAGGGGAAAAATATATGTGTAATGTTTGTATTTTCCATTGTATATTTTTTGGTCTTTTACTGAAAATCTGTTTGCAGTAAATAATTGTACAAGGTTAAAATCTACAATCACAACAAATTATTAACAACTCAACTAAATATGAGGAAATTCTACCTGCATGTCCATGCTACCTTCTTGAAGCTTCATAAATTTTGATTTTGACTTTGGGNTCATGTGCTTCTTCATTTATGCATACATCTTCACTCTCTGGTATTCCTATTCCCCATGCATCACTGAGCTTCTCCAATGGTAAGTCAATGAGCTGCAACAAAGCCTCTGTAGTAACAAGTTTGTTTCACCTTGCTACACAATACCTCACTAAGATTCTCTCCCAAGCTCGGTCTTTTGGTATTTTAGATTCCCTCCGCTGGAACCTCTTCTGAGCACTCCTTGCTCTAGGCTGTTGCAAATCTACTCACTTTCACACAAAGACATCTTTCCCTACTCTGATACCACCTAATGAATACCAAATCTGGGGTCCCAAAGATCCGTGAATGAAAAAGGTTTGATCCTCAGATATGTGGGTTCTATGGCCCACATTTATCTGAATATTCGTCCATAGCAATAGCAACAAACCTCCATATACACCTTGCATTCATCTCAATATCACCATAGCTTCGACACCACCTTCACAAAACTCACCTCCGTGAAGTTCATAGGAATTTCATTCTCTCGCGTAGGTCTATCAACCATCTCCTTGTGACCTCGGCTGAAACCTTGGGTGCGGATCGAAACAATAACATGTATTAGAAATTTTCAATGCCAAACAAAATGATTGATGAGCGATACAACTTCGATTGTTTATCAAATGAAATGATCAACGGTCTAGGTGAAGGATCCAAAATCCTGACATTTTATCAACCATCGATATCGTGAGTCAAATCTAGATAGTCAATTCACTTCTAACCCAAACTTAATACAAATGTGGGCCAACCATTATCCCGACATCGGCCTACCGATCATCGTCACCGGACCACCATAAGGTTTCAACTTCCACACAGTACCAAGGCCCTGATTCGGTGTGACATGGCACCCAACCACGTTGACTTGCTGACATGGATTTGCCACGTGTCATTGTTGACTAGGCTTCCACGTGTCACATAGATCTGTGACTTTCCCATCCCCAATTGCTAAATGGACACTGACACGTGTCTATCCTTGAGTGGCTGCATACATATGTTGACATATGTTGGATCAGATCATCAGACTTATCTATGCACTTGGGTCTTCCCTGTGTTCGATCCGACATGTTAAATCTCGAGCACCTTCATCGATCAGATCTCCTCTGAACCGTTGATCTACTGGTTGAATGGATGGTTAGATCTTGTTGCTCCACACTTCCGTTGTTCTTCCAATTTCCATTAATCTTCCCCTTCAACGAATGATCACCATGTGTATCGGACATCGGGTCCCCGGAATGGTTCGGGACTTCACCTCTTCTTACGATGTCCAAGATCCAAAAGGATCTAGACTGTTATTTATTTGCTCTGATGAATGGTTAGATCTGGTTCTTGGAGTCTCCTTCCTCATAACTTCTAGCTTCGATCAAGCTCCAATGATCCTTCCCGATGAATGGTTAGATCTTCTCTAGATCTCCTCCAATGGATGGCCAGATCTCTCCCTCAGTCTCGCGATATCAATTCAATGGATCAATGTTGATCCTTAGGATGATCAATGATGAGTCTTCCTCCTCATTGGCATGCACTCTTCCTCTACATTAACCCTGCAACAAGCTCTCGCCTCTCACTCATTAAATTTTGTAGCTAACAAACACACAAATTTGAACATAACATAACATTCAAGGGTACACCAAAATACACAATTTACATTAATCAGATCGAGCTTAATTACACATGCTACTGCCTTTATGGGCTTGGCCTGATCTCACATTTTGTCGGCCTCCCTCTACAAACACTTGAAAGCTACAATTTATAAAAATGAACATAATAAGGATTGGATAACTGAAAGAATTTGATCTGATCTCTAAGATCGCTCACAATCCCTGGAAACTAGGATATTACAACAAATTATTAACAACTCAACCTAATCCGAAGAAATTTCGTTTGCATAGCCACACTGCCTTATGGAAGCTTCACGAATTTTGATTTTGACTTGGGGGGGGATTTCACTCTTGCATCATGCCTGCTGTTGCAACAACCAAGAAATATGAGATGAAATCTCATACTGGGGAAAACTTTGAATTTATTTATACAAATAATGTGAATTCTGAATGAAATTGTTATGATAATTGTCTCATGTTGACTATATGTGTGTGATACAAATGAGATGGAGGTTATTGAAACTGGAATGTCTGGGAAGAAAGGATATTGTTGGAAACCAAAGCCTTATGATTTCCATAGAGTGTAGACCCTTAGTCGGGGATTGATAATGAGTCGATGCTCTCCTTGTTTGTGAAATCCTGTAAGGGTGAGTGCAATAAGGAAGATGCAACTTAAGAATGCATGTAGCATGGTGGCTAGAATCATGAGGGTGTGTCAGAAAGAACAATGAGTTGAATTCTACCTGAAGTAGCTATGTGGAATAGTGCAAAATACTTCCAATTGAAGTATGCAGACATTAATTTGGCGCTTGGAAAGAAGAGCACCAGAAGGATAACAAGCTTCAATAGGAAAGGCATGGAGCCTTTTGAACAATTTTTGAAGTGTACATTGTATATATAATGCACCAAGGAAAATGCATATATAAGGGTGAGGGAAATGTGATACCGCAAGACTGAACCCCAATTGTAAATTTACATATGTTTTATAGACTGGTGAGCCAAGATATTATGGGGCAAAGTGCCTGTGTGATTATTAGGATACAAAGCATAGATGCTAAAAGGCTAGTGATCCTATCATTGTAATATGTAATCACTCATATTATTAATAAAATACATCGCTACTACATACCAGGTCAGATGAAAGATTATGGGGGGCTAGGACTCCACGAGAGGAAAGGGGTCTAAGGGCTTAGGGAAGAGGGGCTAAGTCAAGGGGCTTAAGCATAGGAATAAAATAATATTATTCCAAAGTCCTAAAGTATTATATAATGACTTATCCTAAGTTCCCATAGAGGAGGAAAGGATTACTAGTGTGGGCAAAATAGTTTCTTTGGTTCCAAGTCTCATAAAGGGCACATGCATATATAATTCGGGATTTAGTGTAATTCCCATCATTCTTACCATTCATTCTGGTCATTCACTCTATCTGCATTACCATGGCTAGAAAGTGGAGCTATGCAGCTTGGGCTACCCTGTAAATCCTAGGTGGTTTTGGTTTGAAGAGGCAAGTTGTAAGGCCTATGAGCTTTTGGGTTGAAGAAACAAATTGTGAGGCCCATGAGAATGGGTTGAAGAGGCAGGTTGTGAGGCTTGTGTGAAGCCTTGTGTTCCAAATGCCATAGCACTCAAAGACTTCCTTTTCGTCACATTGATGAAGTCCCAGAAGGGAAGTGGGGACAGCCAAAGGATTGTTGAGGAGATAAGGGGCACACTTCTTGAGGTGGGACATGTTGTGGAGAATGAGAGGGTCTGGGGTGGAAATGTTTCTAAGATTGGTGCCATTGGCATTTCCTATTTTGCTAAGTGTTGTAGGACCTTAGTGGGATTGGTGAGTGAACCTTTTCCATGTTGGAGTCTGAGCCCCAACTTGGGGGTGACCCACTGCTGATAGTATCTAAGCAGTGTGGTCCATGGTTGGGAGGAATCTCCGAGGCTTGCACACAATTGGTGTTTTTACAATAACATATAAGTGTTCTTCTGTTGTGTATTATTCAACTATGTAATGTGTATATTTATGTTAATTACATGGTATTGTAATTATGTTTACATGTTGTTTACTATGTGCAATGTATTTAATTGTGTTTGATGCAATTATACATAATTTATGCATAGTTATCTTTGATGTAGAACTGCATATTTGGCCATATGCAGGGAATTTAAGTTAATTATCTAGTATTAGAGAGGTGAAATTTATGTGGCATAGGCCATCTTGGGGTCGGGGATGCCCCGTAACAACCATAGATCATCTTATAAACCAGAGTTCAAATCAACCAACACAAAATGGGCTTGACCCATTTTAATTTTTAAAATGATTGGAGTGCAACCAAGTTCGTTCATGGGTCGAACAATATTAATACATCTCAAATTTCATACCATGCATATCTATTTAACCCGTGTCCATTCATTCAAAATCACCAAAATACTAAAAAAGAGTCGCATTTGAACCATGTTCCTCTTACATGTAGACCAATAGACAATTTGAAGCATTCTTTTTCTCAAACAAAAATAACAGATGGAAAGTGAAAATATGAGAAGTGCTTGAAAAAACCCCATCAATTCATTGACAAACCATCATTATTTCCTTCATTTTTATTCAAGAAATGACAAAGCAAGGAGAGAGATTTTTTTATGTACATTGTATGTTAACCAGAGCCAAAACATAATTAATCTAAGGACAAATGTGTTGCAAGAGATGTATAACATACTGAGAGCTCATACCTTTCCCAAAAAGTGTTTTTATACTAGTGTAGAGGTCAAGGAAAGTTATCAATAGGAGTAGGGTTTCTCCGTAGGCAAAGATCGAATTCTCTTGAGCAACCAAACCAAAATGAATTGGCCTCGAAAACCCTCAAGTCATCAAGGTGATGGACACAAGACTCTAGAGTAAATGCCCATGTCCTTGATAATTCAATGTGTGACCAACTCATCACATCATACAATAACCTTTAAATGTATACCATTTTATTGATGCTATATAGACTTCATCACAAGGTCAATATGATAACTCACATTAGCTCACATTACTTCATACCACATAAACATTGAAATTGGTGTTGTAACAATACAACCTTGAAACAAGTGATGTTATATACCACATTGTTCCATATAACCATACACAATGTGACTCATATTACTCATGGACCAAGGTATGTGTGATATTCATATGCCAAGCTTTAATCATAAGGAATCAATTAACCAAACTCTTTGACTTTGATATGTTGTGCATAGTTTTGTATAGGGTATAGTCATATAATAGTGCCAAATAATTCATATGGAGATTCAAGAACCAAGTACTCGTGCTTTTGATATATGATGGCCATATGTCATATATTCCATATTCAAGACTTATAAATAGACCTTTAACAACATGCATGGCTCAAAGTTCTCTCAAAGTTCCTTTTATGAGTGCTATCATTTAATATGATACTAAAAGATGTAGAGTTTTGCAAGTCAATATCTTTACATATTGTCATACTCAAATGCAAGTAAACTTTTTCAGCATCAAACATTTGGATAGGAGATAGGAATAACATCGAACCAGTGCATTGAAGTACCATTACTAAAGGATGTATTGCTTGAAATGGTATGTCATGCTCGCAAATAATCACTTTTGTATTTTCTCCTTGGGGACCCCACATATTAATATTATATCATAGATACATAGATATGCCTTGCAATCATTTTTATACTTTTATTAATAGGTGACGATATTTCGATTCAATTTCTGGTGACTTCACAAGGTAGTCAATTTGTAATTGGTTAGAACTCAAAAGTTTTGGCTTTGCATTTAAAATTTGAAATTATATATGTTGATTGATTCTTCTTTTCTAGTAGTTCAACAAAACAAGTAGTGTTTTTTACTAAAAGATAATTCATTCATCCCTATTGTTTATATTCTTTCAAAAACAAATTAATGGAAAATTTTCATTCTAATGATCCTACATGTAACTTGAATGATCCAGCTTTGACCCAATTACAAAATCAAAGAAAAAAAAAAAAGAGAAAAACTAAAAACCAAGAAAAACAAAAATTTAACCATATTTACTGGACAACAGTACATAAATGAACATTAAAATAGCAACAAAAACAATACATGAGTGAAGGAAAACATATCAAGCAACAAAGCAATAAACTACAAAATGCATTTGATGCTTGATGCAACAAAAGCACCAGGAAGGAAACAAAGCAACAAAGTAAAATATAATCATATACATTTATTTATTTATTTCTGTACAATGAGAAGGATGTCTGGTCATTGAAGATTTAAATAGGGTAAAACTTGGCATAGAGGAATGAATCCTTAAGTTTCCTCCTGGGATCCATGGCTTGAAGGGAATTAAACAAAGAATGTTGATCAACTGATGCATACAGTGCACGTGAGAGACCAATTAAAATCCAAAAGACTTGATTACCATCTTGTAAAAGATGACACTCAACAAGATTAGCATTGGATCTCTTACCATCATTATTAGTCTGATCATACTCATTTGGATTCCAGCTAATGGAAGTTTTGAGTTCAGATTCAAGTTGGTAAATGGAACAATGAATAAAAGGAAAAGGATGCAACCTTCTCTCTCCAGTAATATCAAGGGTAATCTTCTTGCAGTCATAGAGTATTTCCATGGGATCTACGTCGTGAAAAGGGAAATAGTTGTTATCAATCACCTCCCTAGGCTTGGGCACACCAAAAATATGCTTATAATTAGAAAGGTAAGGGTAGAAGGCCAAAATCATGACCGCAACCACTTGCAAGTAAAAAATAAAGAGTGTAGCAGTTCTTGCAAGTTGTAAAAGGGATTCCTCACTTAATTCCAAGGTACACTCATGACTTTCTTCTTTTGAAACTTCATGTTCTTCATCTAAAAACTCATCATAAATTGGTACTAAATATTCCCCTTCTCTAATTTTGTGTTCACCAACCAAGTGGCCATCATATATCGAGAAAGAATAGGAACCAAAGGGTTGATCAACCAAATCATCTTCAAAATGAGGAGTTGAGGCTTGAGAATTATATTCGTTATTAAGGTATATACACTCAGTCTGAATCTCTTCATGGTTATTTTCATTTGGCTAAATAATGATTTCGGGCTGGAAGGTATTAGCAAAAAGGTCTTCTACCATGTCCTCAAAATAAAAGTCACATGAGGTTATATCATCCCATAAATCTTCTTTATCTCTTTCTTTGGAGTGATGATCAGAAAGAGGGATATGAGAGGCAATGCCATGTTAGTCAAGACTGTCTCCCTTACAATATTCGTCTTTGAAGAGAGTTTCATCAGATAAAACATGGTCTTGTTTAGAATGAGTTTTGAAAAGAGAATGATCAAATGGGAAGGCATCGAACAAGGCTTCATGGTCAGGGATAGTGTTGTTCCTGAGTCTGTACTTAAGGCTTAAAGTACAGTGTCAAGGCATCCGAAAGTATGTTGAAGATTGATAAAAGGATTTCGCTAACCTTCGGTATAGGAAACTAATGAGGATTTCTACGTTCTCGTTGTCTAGCTTCCAACTGTTCCTGAGTAGTAATATCTTGTTCAATGGCTGCCCATGAACGTTCAAGTTCTTCCCGGGTGTTAGCAGTTTTAAGGATTGTGTCGAAAAGATTTAAAGCAATATGTGTTTGATTAGATAGTCCGGGTTCAATATTAGGTTGTGTAGCTGCAGGTACAATCATTGAGGAACAATAATCGTAGGAAATAATTTAAAGAGAGATTTCAATGCTGTTTCAATTTGGTCGAAATAAAGAGCAATTTTTACTTTAAGAACAAAATAGGAATGCAAACTTGAAGGCTCTTTCCCGTAACTGTATTATTTTTAATAAAAAGATATGGGGTGAGAGAAAAACATTTAGCTGTAGATAACGCAAGTGGCCTGTTAAAGAGAAAACTCACACATAAACATAAGAAGAAATTAGTATAGAGATAATTGACATGGTGTAAATAAATATATAATTATGTAAATGCAAATTGGTCTTACACCCGCTGATAGCTGGTGCAGAGGAAAGACAATAGACAATTTCAGAAAGATGAAATCCCTTCGCTATAGTAGTGGTCGTACTAAAGTATAGGGATACACATCAATTATGAAAAGTGAAATGAAATGAAACATGAAACATAAAGAAACAAACTTGTAACACAGTCATGAAGGAATCGAGAATCTTCAGATTTTGCTTATATTAACTTCTTGAATGCAAAAAACTCTATTACATCAATACCAAAAAGGTCCAGCCTCGTGTATTTCGCTCTGTGATATATTTATACCACTTTACAGGTCAGTTAGGCTCTCAACGGTTACACAAATTTGGTTACAACTGGGAGGAGCGTGATCGCTCCCTTTCTCTTGCTCTACCTTCGCTTGGTGCCAGGTGCTCATTTTCGCGTAGATTTGATGTATGCAATGCATCTGTCCACAAATTTGGATACTAGATGCGAAGGTTCCGCTTGACAGCTGGCCTCGGCGAAGTAGCATTCTCGAGCTAACTGCTGCAGCTTGTCGCCCGTTTGTGCATCGACGATGTCGAGGGCACTTATTTGTGCGCTGGGTTGGATCAAATGCTTATCAACTCGAGCCAGGTCCACCCTGTCTATCTGAGAGATATCTGCCAAATCTCTCACCTCCTTCTCTTTCAGATCAAGAGAGATCTGTTCTACATTCATTTGTATTAAAGTTTCGGCATCGCCTTCAGTGTCCATACCCAACAAATCGCCTTCTATAGAATTGAAGGCTTGTTCTAATGAATTGATCACTTTTTGGGCTTGTTTCTTGCCCAGGGTAATGTTATGCTCCCAATCCTTCAACAAAATGTTACCTCTAGTTTGTTCTGGGAGAGTGAGTCCGGGGGAACCTGCTGAAACTCTGTCATTCGTGGCTATTACTGCCTCCTGGAAGGCGACCCGAGCCACTCCTGCATCTCTTTCTCTGTCAGTCAGGTTCTCGGAAACCCGATGCATCAACAAACAATCTTCTCGGATTGTTTCTATTTTGGCGATCAAACTCTGTTGTGCAGAAGAGATCTTGCTCCGAATCTGGGTCGCTCGGGATTTAAACCCCTCGACATCGATCACCCTACCTTCAACAATCTCCACCTGCGACTGCAGCTCTGTAATCATAGTCCTCTGTTGACCAGCCTGCACCCGACCGTCTCGAATCACTGAATGTGCTTGTTCCAACTTGGTTTTGAGCACTTCTATTTCCTTTTTATCGGCTAGTCGGGCCAGTTCTATTTGCCCACTCACTTGACCTTTAGCGCTTTCTGCGGCCGAAACCACTCTATCTTCGAGAGTCTTGATCAGGCGATTCTTTCTTTTGAGCTGGCTTTTTAACATCCCGACCGATAATTGATTCGCAGATGCATACGTTCCCAGCGTTCCTGTAATCTTCGTGGTGAATTCCTCATTCTTTTTGTTCTTTCCATCGGTCATAACTTTGAATTTTTTAGCAGTTGATCCTTCGTCCTGGCAGACCTCCCTTTTCACAACTGCTTTTCTCTTTTTGTCAAAGAAGAACTCGTTCGAAGGAAGTTCTTCCGCTCTGATAGGCCTCAGTTATTCATCAAAAATCCATCCCTCGCTGACATTTCCCTATGCCGACTGCAAGGGTGTGACCGAGGTGATGGGCTTTCCTATTTGTTTCGCCGACTCTTTTGGGTATTTTCAAGGTTCTGCTCTTTTGGCGTACCTAGAGCCTCTGTTTCAGTCTCCATCTTTTGTTCACCTGGTGGGCCTGGAGTTTTCACTTCCGCCTCTGAACTCTGTTCCCTGGGTGGGTGCATAGTCTCCTCTTCTGCTTCGGGATTCTTCCCTTTCTCCCCTTCCTGGTGTTTTCCGGGGTTAGAAATTTGATCCTCAGAACCTTCAACATCCTTCTTTTTCGCCTCGAAAATACCCAAACCTCCCAACACAGTGGGAAGGCTTCTTCGTCTATGTTCTTGGAATTTTAATACCGATGCCATGTCTTCGGGTGCTAAAGATCGGATCCTGACTAGCACTTCCCCATAAGATCTTGCCCCTCGGAAAATGTCATCCGAGGGTGAACACTCGTGTTCAAACCTCTTCATCCCACAATTTGCCAAATGGTTGCTTACAATTTTCTGAGGATCATGTTTTTTATATTCAATGGAGACCAAACTTAGGTCTTCCAGGGCTGCAGCCTCAACTTTAACATGCCCGAAATCCAATAAAGAATAAGAATTTATCCGAACAGGGAAAAACGACCATACCTTCTTCGAAGATGCTTTGAGCTCTTTACTCACCCCACCAATCACTGTTTGTCGGGCAATCTCGTGACAGGCCAACTTGTCGGGGATGAAAAGTGGTAGCGCAAGCGGGGGAATAGTAGCTTCGAACACTCTGAAATAGGAAAACTCTATTTCTACGTACCAATCCGCTATACCGCTCATATTTGTAGCAATGTTGTCGGAGATATGAGGTGGCCAACGACCAAAAATGGCGATGTGCAAGGGCACCATCACCCAGTTGAAAATTTCGTAAATAAATTTGCCCGCTTTATTCTCCCACAGTTTGTCGTGGTACTCATGTATAGGTTTTTCTTGGGCTGGATTCCAAGCCCAGTTCATCAAAGGAAATGGTGTCATGGAACATATCAGGTCCATAATGTATGCGGACATGAAAAAAGAGGACGATCTCCCTCTTGCCTTCTGTTCCCGATACTCTGTGATCCGGTTGAACAAACTGTCTGAGAGTATCTTTGCCCAATTAAATGAGCAACCTTCTGCTACCCGAAATATGAGAGGTACCCACGCAATGTAGAAATGCGATGTATCCTCCTTTTCAAATAGTCGACATGTCATCATTGCCACATATCTATACTGTGGCTCCAAAGAAGCGATAGAATACACGCTCTGGTCATTTGCCCCGAACTTCGTGGCGCGCAAAACCCAATCTTTAATCAAACTGGGAATGGTTTTGTCATATTCCGTGCACTCCTTCTGTTTGAATCCCTCAAGGAATTCAGCATCATATGTGTATTCGGATGTTGTCCGGAGCTTATACATGGTTTGGATGTGCTCCGGTCTAAAAGTCTCGACTATGACCTGCTGGTCGTTTATGAGTTCTGGTGGGTAAGGATATGTGATCCAATGCCCATCAGATCATATCATAATAGGGAAGCAACCGTGGTCTGGTTGCTACCTTGTGCATTCTCGATTGAACCACTATCTTGTATTTAGTGTTCAGGTCATCCTTCTCGTTATCGTTGTCGTCGGAATCTGAATAATTCACCAACTCAGTTTGCAGAATATCTGAAACAAATGATCAGCTAGGGACTGAATCAACACTCCGGGGTGAAGTGTCGGAGACATTATCCGGGCCTTGCCCTGCCACCTCGATATTCGCCTTCGCTGCTTTCCGTGGAGCCATAGATGAATTTTGAGTTTTCGGCCTTCTGCGATAGACCTGTGTATACATGCAGAAATTAGTTCACTCGGAAACTGACGAGCTCTTCGTGCTTATGAAAAATGTTTTCATTATAATAAAATGAAACTCCCGTATATATTTGAAAATTCTGTACTCTTCGTAATAGGACTGTCAAATCGCAATTAGAGACAAATTTATTGCGTGAAATCAGATCTTATTTGTTCGTGGATTCACCCTAATTCTTCATTAATGTCATCAATGTTTGGCGGTTCGACAAGCAGTCGAGGTAGAGAGAGCAAGTAGCTACCTCGGGAAAAGCACAAACCTCGATGCGCGGGACATATCTTGATTTATTTTAAAATATTCAGACCGAGCAACGTTAATAATTTTCTCGCCTTTCGCAGAACCGTGAATTTCCTTTCAACATTTTGAGTCATCAACTCGCGAGACTGCGAGGGCCGATTTTGGCTTAATTAACCTTAATCGTGATTTGTAATGTCATTATTTTCCTAATCACTTTATTTTCCATATCGCGACTCGGGACTTCGAAGACAAGTTTTTTGGAGATTAGTATGCCGAGTCGCGAAACCGTGAGATGGAGACAATTAAGGCTCATCTTAGGGGAAGAAAAACTTAGATTAGGCAACTAATTAATCCCGCTATAATTACCTCGCGACTTCGTAAGTCGGATTTTTTAAAGCCGTAACTTTCTAACAGATAGTGCCGAGTGGCGAAACGCCGAGAATAGATTTAACCATGGTTAGATTTTTAAATTTTTAATCCTGACCAGGGTTAGCCCGAAAGAACCTCGTGTTCTCGGCTTTCGGAGCTGTAAACATAAAAAAATGGACTTGGCGAACTCCGAGGCGCGAAACCCCGACGACGTCTAATCCATGAGTTAAAAGATTTGACCCCGGTTAATATATTAAGTGAAACTTTATAACAAGTTCGTAGTTTCACGACTCGGGACGTGTGAACTCAAAGATTAAAGTATCTGGCTTTGCGAGATCCCGAAATGAAATAAAAGCGTGAACATGCTTACAAAGTGGATTTTTTTTAGGGTAGAAAAAGCATAGCTGCTCATTCGACAAAGTTGCAGAGTTTTTTCAAAATTTCGGGGGGGAGGAAATCGAAAGGACCTCTTTAGATTTCAAGTATCAAAGGTAAAGTTAAAACAAGGGCGGCTCCAACATAGGCTCCAACTAGGGATCACGTCTCCCTGTGAGGCGGGAAGAATAGTAGACCAGGTGCCAATATTGGGTAAATGGAGTCACAAGCTAAAATCAATAGAAAAATTCAAGGAAAAAGATAGAAGGGAGGGAAAACTTCGTTTTATACTTCAAGAAGTTTTTTCGAACTCACATACTCTTTCCAAACACGGTTGAAGTCACTTTCACAACTTTCCCTTTCCCACTACTAACTTTGGGGATGCTTTAAGACAGTCAAAACGACCCTAGGATATTCAACAGATCTTGTGATTCTCGGCTTGCATCAAAAGAATGATATTATATAATTTTAAATAGGGAAATCCTGTCTGAATTTGGAGTATTGATTAGGTTTTTAGAAGCATTGGTTACCAGAGTAGAGTGATATTCATGTATAACAGCCTTACAGATATCTCAGACATTGCTTCACTGCCAGCGAGCCTGTTCAGTACCCCGGTGAAGTTGTCTGGTCCCTTTCACTGAATTTCCTTTCACCACTTCGAAAAAATTTATGCGTTTAAACGCTGAGACGAGGGAAATCATTTTTGAATTTCCTTTCATCGTCTTCATGGACTAGGTGGGGGCAATCATTTCTGAATTTCCTTTCACCACCTGTCTTATAATTTACTTTTAAAGCACAAAGATGGGGGCAATCAATTTGTATCAGGGTTGATATCTGTGTAATATTTTGTATCAGAGGTCTGTCAACTTATTTTGATTACTCAGTATCAATCTTCCTTTGACCTTCACAACACCTTCGTTCTTAGGGAGATAGGGCAAAATAATAAAATTTTGAGGGACATCCTGTTCAAGCAAGCTTTGATTTTTTCGACGCTGTTGAAAAACCTAGGAAAGTTAAGATCACTCTAAACGTTCCTTTGCTTAGCAGAAGATCAAGTAGTTGTGAAGACCAACTTTCTTATCAAGATTTGTTTCGAAAACCCTGAGGTTTAAAATGAAAAACTTTTACCCTTTCGCAAGGACTCGGGAAGATAGTGACTTGCTAAAAGCTAGGCCCGGAGATAGACAGAAATCAAGGCAGCAATTCGATGGCTTAATATACAAAAGGTCACAACAGTTCGGGACTGGTTTTCAGAGATATTTAGGAACAAGTATTATGACTGACTGTTTTTAGGTTTAATGTATTCATTCAAATTATTTTATTCGAGGATTATGAAGCTAAAAATAATCATGTTATCTAACCCTTTATACTGCAATTTGAAAAATGTTACCTTAGTTTGCTTAAACAGCCTTTCATGACCTGTGTATTAAGAAAGCTCACCTCTATCTTTTCTTTTCACTTTCTTTGTGAACTATGAATTATCTTATGTATCACCTGTTTTATGTCGTTCTATTTCCAACACCGACCTGAACATTATTTTTTTTGCTAGTTTCATCTGCAACTGGAATCCTGTAAAAACAAATATAAATCTTATTGGAAAGGTGTTGAGAGTTTAGGAACAAAAACCAAAAATTAAAAGTAAATGTTTGAATGAAAATATAAGTATGTACAAAACACTCATAATGAAATTTATTTATTTACAATTTTTTTTGTTTTAATTATTTTTTATTTTTTTTATTTTTTTTACGACTGTTACGTCATGTAGTGCTTTAGATACCGCCCGTTGACAGGGGCGTTGAGGACTTCTCCATCAATATTTTCCAGAAGAAAGGAATTTTTTCCTTCTGGAGCCGAGACCCTGAATGGTCCATACCAAAGGTGATCAAATTTGCCATGCTTCGCGGCTTCTTCCCTTCTCGTATCCCATCTTAACACTAAGTCACCTGGGAGGAATTCTCTGTCTTTTGCCTTGAGGTCGAACAATGCTTTCATATCATCCTGGTATTTTTGCATTTTCTCGTCAACCTCCACTCTATGCTGTTGAACCTCGATCAACTGGTTGATTCTCCTGGTTACATGATTGGGTTCTTCATTCTGATCCTGCCATAATTTCATTACTGGCAACGCTAAGTTAATGGGTAGAACCGCATCTGTCCCATAGACCATCTGAAATGACGACATGCCAATAGACCTTTTAGTACTGATGCGGTTCGCCCACAATGCGTACTTTAAGTGTACATTCCAGGACCTTTTATTTTCATCCAGTACTTTCTTGATTATGTTTACCAGGCTCTTGTTGGATGATTCGGCCAAACCATTTCCCTGGGGGTAATAAGTAGTGGAATGGCCGAGAACGATATTGTACTTATGACAGAAGTTGATCATAGCCATGGACTTGAAGGCCTGGGCGTTGTCGGTAACAATCTTTCGGGGACACCCAAATCTTGACAATATATTATCTTCCAAGAAATCGATCACCACCGAGTCTGTTGCCCTTTTGGTTGGAATGGCTTCCACCCACTTTGTAAAATAATCTGTGGCTATCAAGATCCACTTATGCTGAGCACTGGAATGGGGGTTAATTTCCCCTATGAAATCTAGTCCCCATTGTTGAAATGGGGCTTCAGTTTTGACTGGAACGAGTGGTAGTGCCGAGAGTTTTTGTTTTCCAGCGAATATTTGACACGGGTTGCAGGTGCGCACTTTGGCATTGACGTCCGAAAATAATTTCGGCCAATAGTATCCGGCCCTCAAGATCTTGTAGGCTGTGGCTCTCCATGCATGGTGTCCTCCACAGATTCCTTCATGAAATTCCTCTATGACCTGTGGAGTTTCCGACTCAACCAAACAGACTAGTAGGAACTCGAGTGGATCCTTCCAGTATAGTTGATTTTCGGTGATGCAATATTTTACAGCATGGAGTTTTAAAGTTCTGCATTTGGCTGGTGATAGTCCATCTGGACATTTCAGGTTTAGCAAGTAGAACACTATGTCTTTATACCAGCCTGACGATATGAACTTTTCTTCAACCTTGCTTGGACCTGTCTGGTCATCCAGCTCTGGCAGGTGTGCGTCTCTGTCTTCCCCTTGGAAACAATTGATGTCAAGAGCTCAAAGATTCGACTCAGCCAAGAGTTTGGCCATACCCTGCCCCTTTATCAATTTACTTGGCTTAACTTCCAGATCGAATTCCTGTATTTTGGCGAGCCAACGCCCTCGTTTTCCATCACTATCTGGTTGTACCAATATATCTTTCACAACATTGGTTGGCATGTACGCGATAATTTTCGAATGCAGCACATAGGTTCTGAATGCTTTCAACGCTTTCACCATTGCGTACGCCTGTTTTTCCATTATGTCATACTTTAGTTTGGCGTCTCTAAGGCTCTTGCTGAAAAAAGCGATCGGTCGTTCGAAACCTTCGTCATCCTTTTGCAGTAACACCGCAGCGATAATATGTTCAGAAGCGAATGAGAAGATGAGGAAATCTTTCAAGTAATCTGGGCTTGCTAACACAGGTGCCTCGCTAATGACTTTTTTAGTATGTGCAAACGACGCCTTAGCCTCGGTTGTCCAATTTACTCTGCTATCTTTCTTCAACATTCCTGTGATCAATTTAATAATCTCAGCAAAATTTGGAATAAACCTTCGCAAAAAATTTATTGTACCTAAGAAAGATTGAATTTCTTTTACGTTTCTGGGAATATTTATAGTCTCTATTGCTTCAATCCTCTTAGGATCAATTCTGATCCCATCTTTAGATACGATATTTCCCAGAAGCTTACCTTCACGCATGGCGAAATGTGATTTCTTCGGGTTCAAAGACAGGCCATACCTGCGGAATTTTTCGAAAGTCTGTTTTAAATGGATCAAATGTTCTTCATCGGTTTTAGAGAAAACCGTCAAATCGTCTAGGTAGATGACTACGAACTTGTCTCTTTCTCCTACGAAAGCGATGTCCATAGCGCGCTGGAATGTAGCCCCTGCATTCATCAAACCAAACAACATTTTGTCATACATGAATGTACCCCATGGTGTGGTGAAAGTAATTTTTTCTCTGTCTTGCTCATTCATGGCGATTTGGTTGTACCCAGAGAACCCATCTATCATAGACATTCGATTTGCTCCAACTACCCTCTCTAGGACGTGGTCCATTTTTGGAAGCAGATAATTATCCTTAAGAGAGGAAGCAGATAATTATCCTTAAGAGAGGACCTGTTCAAGTTTCGGAATTCCACACACAGTCTGATTTCTCCGTTCTTTTTTCTGACAGGGACCAAATTTTCCACCTAGTCTGAGTACCTCAGAGGTACAATTATTTTCGCATCTAAAAGCTTCTTAACTTCCTTTTCAATGACAAGCAACAAAATGGGGTTAAATTGCCTGATCTTTTGCCTAAAAGGCTTGACCCCGGGCTTCAAAGGTATCTTGTGCTCAATTATGGAAGTATCATACGTTCGAAGCTCATCATAGGACCAGGCGAAAACATATTTATACTGTCTGAGTAGGTCTTTGTACTGGTCTTTTACCTTGGGAGGGAGAAATTTAGATATCTTTACTATCCTGGATTCTTTTTCAGTTCCTATATCGCAGTCCTCCACTTCTTCGGGTTGGGGCTGCAGAGTGGATTTCACAGGTATGTCGTTCTGATCGAAAAGTCTCTCTAAAGGAATTAAACCTTTCGGAATTTGGTTGTTTTTAAGGACCAACATACGATGATCCACTATTTTTTCTCGAAAGGTTTCAGGATCTTCCCCCTCTTGCATAATCCACATCGGGTCATTTTGATGATCTTGGTCTGGATGAGTTTCAGAGAAATCACCTACTGCCATAAGAAATTTCTGAATTTGTTCGTCATCTTCAAAGACCTGCCAGTGTCGGACATTGTCTGGTATAGAGGGTTTATATCTGATTTCAATATGATATTTCAGTTTAACGTTCGTGGGAGGAGAAAAGGTTGAGGCTGCCTTGGCCAATGCGTCGGCATGTAGGTTCTCCATGCGAGGAATAAAATGGACCTTTACAGATGAGAACAAATTTTCTATCAAATCCCAATCACAATTTCTGTATGTTCTTAGTCTGGGATGCTTGGCTAGGTATTGTCGGTTTACTTGCCTTACTATTAATTCCGCGTCACCGTATACCTCCAAGTTTTTTATATTCAACTTCTTTGCAGCCTCTAAACCTAATATTAATGCTTCATATTCACATACGTTATTGGTGTAATCTATATCCCACTGCAAACGATATGAGAAAGGAACAATGAACTTACCTTCAGGTGCTACTAAAAGTACCCCAGCACCATCTCCTTCAGACGACGAAGCGCCATCGAAGTACATTTTCCAAATACCAGTATTGCACAGCTCTTCTGTTAAGGGGATAAACTCTTCCTGCTTCATATCGAATTCTTCTGGACACCCATCTAAACCATCATCAAAAGACAATATGCAATTCCACAAATCTTGATCTGCAACATAGATGGGAAAGTTATTTGGGTTTTGAGGATCACTGACAGTATATGCTAATCTTGTTTCCCTGTACAGACGAGTGAACTGACCACCAAAAACAGGGATTGTGGCATATGACATGTCCAATTGTAAAGAACCCCCCAACTTGGCTCCCCATGATCGGGATAACAACATACCGTATTTGGGGGGAATATCTGCGATAACCACATCCATCAGGATACTCTTGACTGGGACCTGGGCCAGGGTAACTACCCGATCTTTTATCATCCCCATACATTTAACCTTTCTCGAATCGAAAGAGTATAGATTTCCATAGGGTCTAGTGATCTGGAGACCCAGCCTCTCCATTATAATTTTGGGCATAACATTATGTGAAGCCCCTGAGTCTAACATATAGTTATGCAGTAACTGATCATGTATATTCAGGGTGATATAGAAAGGAGCGACGTTATCTTTGGATCCCTCAAAATGAGGACCAAAGGTGATGTTAGGTCTATCACCTTCCAGATTGATAACATTGAACTGACTTTCTCGGATAACATCAGATTGACCCTCTAGATCATAGACACCCATCGCTTTGGCAATCTGCTTCCGATAAGCAAGATTTTTTGCTAATTCTACCAAAGGAATCGGTATTTTAATTTTGTTTAACTCATTTTCAAGACTGAAAGATGTATTTACCTTATCTGTTTCTTTGGTTGAGACTTCCACATTTTTTCTTTCGGACTTACTTGTCTGAATCGCTTTATCACTCGTGATTTTAGTTGTAGACTTGACTTTATCTACTGGTTCAGTTTCTTGTGTCTGAGTTTCAACTTTTTTCGCCTCGAACTCTTGAGTGCTTGTTACCTTGGTTTTCTTGCTGGGTAACAAGGTCTCTTCCGAAGGAGGTTCATAAACTTGACCATTTTGAAGGATTTTTTTAGGTTGATTCATTGAAGTAGGCTTTCTCTTAGATCTTAGATTATACTTTGGTTGAAACTCGGCCATTATCATTTCTGTTTCTGGTTGAGATACGCAGAGGTCGGTATGATCACCTTCTTCATCTTCATTAGACGGTTGTGGGGTATTTAAAGATTTCTCATAGTCTTCCCTGGTCAAAAATGGCTGCGAACATTCATCACCGAAATTTGTGACTTCATCTTCCGAATCTCCGAAATCTTGGAGGTCATTTGCTCCTATAAAAATTTCGTTTTTTAGTGGAGCTTGTATTTTTTGATCTTCATTCTTTATTTGTCTCTGTTGATTTTGGGGATTTTGGTTTCTCCTGAAGTCCTTTTTATTAGAAGAATCAACTTTAACCTGATCCAACTCCATCCTAGAGATTTTGTTAGACAGTTTTTTAATTATTCGGGCCATATCATCTACTCTATCATCAGTGTATCTATTTGAACCCGAAGGACCTGCTGGTTCCCTATAGCGTCTATTTTCACGGTTGATTGTTTCTACTTTAGCCTTTAATTTACCTGAAGCCATCATATTAGATTCTATTTCGACAGCATCGTCTTGCATTCTATTTAGGGTGGCTCTTCTTCTTTCTAGCAAAAGTAGTGCAAAATCAGGTTCGAAAGCTCCCGCAAAGGTTACTTTGGCTAAGGGTTCGAAAGGTTTAACAACGACTGGAATTTTATTATATAGTTTGTTAAATCTCAGAATAAATTCCATAACTGTTTCTGAATTCTTTTTCTTTAGAGACCCAAACTCGGTAAGGTAATATAAGTGATCTTTTCGCTCTCCCCATTGTCTGAGGAAAGCATCTTCCAATGCGTCATATGTCCGAATAGAAGCTGCAGGAAGGCTCCGAAACCAAGTTAGGACCTACCCTTCAAAGGTATGGACAAGAAGTCTCGAGTAAACATCCTCGTGTTCAATACCACAGACGTCAGCGAATTGGTCAAAGAAATTTATATGCTCGGATGCAGTTAGATCTCCCTCTCGAGTGAACTTAGGAAGATTTTTGATGTAGTTTTCAGGCAAATCATGGAGGGGAACGAGAAAAACCAGGGGAGCGTATCTTGCTGCTACCTTTGCGAATACTCTGGGAGGAGGGGGTTTACTTGACCTCCACCTCCTCCACCAGGAGCGCCTCCACCACCTCCTACGACGCCTGCCATCGATTCTGGTGGGGAAACAAGCGAGATTGGGAAATTCAGTCGAAGAAAAGCTGGTATGTCAACTATCGACGAACTTTCTAAAGGATATTTTCCTTTGTGTATGGATGGGAAAGTTTGATGAATCTCGCTCCTAAATTCGAAACAATTTGTTGTCGGATCTCGGGTATGAAACAGGGGACTGCGTGAAGTAGAAGATTCTAAATGACACTTAGTTTTTAAAAATGTTTCAGGATTATTTACAGGCGTAATCAACTTACCATCCGGGTTCTGTCTGGTATTCCTTCTAATGAATGCCAGCTTATTTATTTCGTGGAGTCGCCAAGTGAAAGATTGAAAAGCCTTAAGATTGTGTGTACTCGATGTTCACTATCAAGGAGTAACACTTTCAACGAAATGAATGTCCTTTTCCCAGGGAAAAAGATTTCGTAACTTCGCTCCTCGGCAACGGCGCCAGAAAGATGTTGTTCCCGAGTCTGTACTTAAGGCTTAAAGTACAGTGTCAAGGCATCCGAAAGTATGTTGAAGATTGATAAAAGGATTTCGCTAACCTTCGGTATAGGAAACTAATGAGGATTTCTACGTTCTCGTTGTCTAGCTTCCAACTGTTCCTGAGTAGTAATATCTTGTTCAATGGCTGCCCATGAACGTTCAAGTTCTTCCCGGGTGTTAGCAGTTTTAAGGATTGTGTCGAAAAGATTTAAAGCAATATGTGTTTGATTAGATAGTCCGGTTTCAATATTAGGTTGTGTAGCTGCAGGTACAGTCATTGAGGAACAGTAATCGTAGGAAATAATTTAAAGAGAGATTTCAATGCTGTTTCAATTTGGTCGAAATAAAGAACAATTTTTACTTTTAGAACAAAATAGGAATGCAAACTTGAAGGCTCTTTCCCGTAACTGTATTATTTTTAATAAAAAGATATGGGGTGAGAGAAAAACATTTAGCTGTAGATAATGCAAGTGGATTGTTAAAGAGAAAACTCACACATAAACATAAGAAGAAATTAGTATAGAGATAATTGACATAGTGTAAATAAATATATAATTATGTAAATGCAAATTGGTCTTACACCCGCTGATAGCTGGTGCAGAGGAAAGACAATAGACAATTTCAGAAAGATGAAATCCCTTCGCTATAGTAGTGGTCGTACTAAAGTACAGCGATACACATCAATTATGAAAAGTGAAATGAAATGAAACATGAAACATAAAGAAACAAACTTGTAACATAGTCGTGACGGAATCGAGAATCTTCAGATTTTGCTTATATTAACTTCTCAAATGCAAAAAACTCTATTACAACAATAGCAAAAAGGTCCAGCCTCGTGTATTTCGCTCTGTGATATATTTATACCACTTTACAGGTCAGTTAGGCTCTCAACGGTTACACAAATTCGGTTACAACTGGGAGGAGCACGATCTCTCCCTTTCTCTTGGTCTACCTTCGCTTGGTGCCAGGTGCTCATTTTCGCGTAGATTCGATGTATGCAATGCATCTGTCCACAAATTTGGATACTAGCTGCGAAGGTTCCACTTGATAGCTGGCCTCAGCGAAGTAGCATTCTCGGGCTAACTGCTGCAGCTTGTCGCCCGTTTGTGCATCGATGATGTCGAGGGTACTTATTTGTGCGCTGGGTTGGATCAAATGCTTATCAACTCGAGCCAGGTCCACCTTGTCTATCTGAGAGATATCTGCCAAATCTCTCACCTCCTTCTCTTTCATATCAAGAGAGATATGTTCTACATTCATTTGTATTAAAGTTTCGGCATCGCCTTCAGTGTCCATACCCAACAACTCGCCTTCTATAGAATTGAAGGCTTCTTCTAATGAATTGATCACTTTTTGGGCTTGTTCCTTGCCCAGGGTAATGTTATGCTCCCAATCCTCCAACAAAATGTTACCTCTAGTTTGTTCTGGGAGAGTGAGTCCGAGGGAACCTGCTGAAACTCTGTCATTCGTGGCTATTACCGCCTCCTGGAAGGCGACCCGAGCCACTACTGCATCTCTTTCTCTGCCAGTGAGGTTCTTGGAAACCCGATGCATCAACAAACAATCTTCTCGGATTGTTCCTTTTTTGGCGATCAAAATCTGCTGTGTAGAAGAGATCTTGCTCTGAATCTGGGTCGCTCGGGATTTAAACCCCTCGACATCGATCACCCTACCTTCAACAATCTCCACCTGTGCCTGCAACTTTGCAATCATAGTCCTCTGCTGACCAGCCTGCACCCGACCGTCTCGAATCACTGAATGTGCTTGTTCCATCTTGGTTTTGAGCACTTCTATTTCCTTTTTATCGGCTAGTCGGGCCAGTTCTATTTCCCCACTCACCTGACCTTTAGCGCTTTCTGTGGCCGAAACCACTCTGGCTTCGAGAGTCTTGGTCAGGCGATTCTTTCTTTTGAGCTGGCTTTTTAATATCCCGACCGAGAATTGATTCACAGATGCATATACTCCCAGCGTTCCTGCAATCTCCGTGGTGAATTCCGCATTCTTTTTTTTCTTTCCATCGGTCATAACTTTGAATTTTTTAGCAGTCGATCCTTCGTCCTTGCAGACCTCCCTTTTCACAACTTCTTTTCTCTTTTTGTCAAAGAAGAACTTGTTCGGAGGAAGTTCTTCCACTCTGATAGGCCTCAGTTCTTCATAAAAAATCCATCCCTCGCTGACATTTCCCTGTGCCGACTGCAAGGGTTTGACCGAGGTGATGGGCTTTCCTATTTGTTTTGCCGACTCTTTTGGAGTATTTACATGGTTCTACTCTTTTGGCGTACCTAGAGCCTCTGTTTCGGTCTCCATCTTTTGTTCGCCTGGTGGGCCTGGAGTTTTCACTTCTGCCTCTGAACTCTGTTCCCTGGGTGGGTGCGTAGTCTCCTCTTCTGCTTCGAGATTCTTCCCTTGCTCCCCTTCCTGGTGTTTTCCGGGGTTAGACATTTGATCCTCAGAACCTTCAACATCCTTCTTTTTCGCCTCGGAAATACCCAAACCTCCCAACACAGTGGGAAGGCTTCTTCTTCTATGTTCTTGGAATTTTAATACCGATGCCATGTCTCCGGGTGCTAAAGATCGGATCCTGACTAGCACTTCCCCATAAGATCTCGCCCCTCGGAAAATGTCATTCGAGGGTGAACACTCGTGTTCAAACCTCTTCAGCCCACAATTTGCCAAATGGTTGCTTACAATTTTCTGAGGATCATGTTTTTTATATTCAATGGAGACCAAACTTAGGTCTTCTAGGGCTGCAGCCTCGACTTTAGCATGCCCAAAATCCAATAAAGAATAAGAATTTAGACGAATAGGGAAAAAAGGCCATACCTTCTTCGAAGATGCTTTGAGCTCTTTACTCACCCCACCAATCACTGTTTGTCGGGCGATCTCACGACAGGCCAGCTTGTCGGGGATGAACAGTGGTAGCGCAAGTGGGTGAACAGTAGCTCTGAACACTCTGAAATAGGAAAACTCTGTTTCTACGTACCAATCCGCTATACCGCTCAGATTTGCAGCAATGTTGTCGGAGATACGAGGTGGCGAACGACCAAAAATGGCGATGTGCAAGGGCACCATCACCCAGTTGAAAATTTCGTAAATAAATTTGTCCGCTTTATTCTCCCACAGTTTGTCGTGGTACTCATGTACAGGTTTTTCTTGGGCTGGATTCCAAGCCCAGTTCATCAAAGGAAATGGTGTCATGGAACATATCGCGTCCATAATGTATGCGGACATGAAAAAAGAGGACGGTCTCCCGCTTGCCTTCTGTTCTCGATACTCTGTGATCTGGTTGAACAAACTGTCTGAGAGTATCTTTGCCCAATTAAATGAGCAACCTTCTGCTACCCAAAATATGAGAGGTACCCACACAATGTAGAAATGCGATGTATCCTCCTTTCCAAATAGTTGGCATGTCATCATTGCCACATATTTATACTGTGGCTCCAAAGAAGCGATAGAATAGATGCCCTGGTCATTTGCCCTGAACTTCGTGGCGCGCGAAACCCAATCTTTAATCAAACTGGGCATGGTTTTGTCATATTCCGTGCACTCCTTCTGTTTGAATCCCTCCAGGAATTCAACATCATATGTGTATTCAGATGTTGTCGGGAGCTTATACATGGTTTGGATGTGCTCCGGTCTAAAAGTCCCGACTATGACCTGCTGGTCATTTATGATAGTTCTGGTGGGTAAGGATATGTGATCCAACGCCCATCGGATCATATCATAATAGGGAAGCAACCGTGGTCTGGTTGCTACCTTGTGCATTCCCGATTGAACCACTATCTTGTATTTAGTGTTCAGGTCATCCTTCTCGTTATCGTTGTCATCGAAATCTGAATAATTCACCAGCTCAGTTTGCAGAATATCTGAAACAAATGACCAGCTAGGGACTGAATCAACACTTCGGGGCGAAGTGTGGAGACATTATCCGGGCCTTGCCCTGCCACCTCGATATTCGCCTTCGTTGCTTTTCGTGGAGCCATAGCTGAAATTTGAGTTTTCTCCCTTCTGCGATAGACCTGTGTATACATGCAGAAATTAGTTCACTCGGAAACTGACGAGCTCTGCATGCTTATGATTTTTTTTTTCATTATAATAAAATGAAACTCCCGTATATATTTGAAAATTCTGTACTCTTCGTAATAGGTCTGTCAAATCGCAATTAGAGACAAATTTATTGCGTGAAATCAGATCTTATTTGTTCGTGGATCGCCCTAATTCTTCATTAATGTCATCAATGTTTGGCGGTTCGACAAGCAGATGGGGCATGGAGAGCAAGTAACTACCTCGGGAAAAGTGCAAACCTCGATGCGCTGGACATATCTTGATTTATTTTAAAATATTCAGACCGAGCAACGTTAATAATTTTCTTGCCTTTTGCAGCATCATGAATTTCCTTTCAACATTTTGAGTCATCAACTCGCGAGACTGCGAGGGCCGATTTTGGCTTAATTAAACTTAATCGTGATTTGTAACGTCATTAATTTCCTAATCACTTTATTTGCCATATTGCGACTCGAGACTTCGAAGACAAGTTTTTTGGAGATTAGTATGCCAAGTCGTGAAACCGCGAGATGGCGACAATTAAGGCTCAACTTAGGGGAAGAAAAACTTAGATTAGGCAGCTAATTAATCCCGCTATAATTACCTCGCGACTTCGTAAGTCGGGTTTTTTAAAGCCGTAACTTTCTAACAGATAGTACCGAGTGGCGAAACGCCGAGAATAGATTTAACCATGGTTAGCTTTTTAACTTTTTAATCCTGACCAGGGTTAGCCCGAAAGAACCTCGTGTTCTCAGCTTTCGGAGCTGTAAACATAAAAAATTGGACTTGGCGAACGCCGAGGCGTGAAACCCCGACGACGTCTAATCCTTGAGTTAAAAGATTTGACCCCGGTTAATATATTAAGTGAAACTTTATAACGAGTTTGTAGTTTCGCGACTCGGGACGTGTGAACTCAAAGATTAAAGTATCTGACTTTGCGAGATCCCGAAATGAAATAAAAGCGCGAACAGACTTACAAAAGTGGATTTGTTTTGAGGGTAGAAAAAGCATAGCTGCTCATTCGACAAAGTTGCAGAGTTTTTTCAAAATTTCAGGGGGGGGGGGAGAAGGAAATCGAAAGTACCTCTTTAGATTTCAAGTATCAAAGGTAAAGTTAAAACAAGGGCGGCTCCAACATATAGCATGGGTAGATTCATAGGAGAAAGATTCCTCACAAACCCCTAAAGTTTTTTTTATAAAGAATCATGAGATGCATAATTATCTTTTTGGCTAGTCAAGAAGAGATAGGAGTTTGCCTGGTATGCATGCTTAGACTCTAAGAATAATCTACAATTCAATTGTGCATTAGGGCCACTGCAAAAGTCACATTCAGGAAGGGAAGGAAGAATCTCAGGAAAAAGTTCAAAGTGTTGAGAGATGAGCAAAGAAGGATAGTTAGTAATGAACTTTGTAAAAATCGTCTTTCCGACTAAATTATGATTATGTGCTATGAATCTATACCAATCTTATGCTTTACCACAAAGAGTAAGAGGTGATATTTTAGAAGAAGTATAAACATCTTGGACCCCAACAAATTGGCAAAACTACATGAATTTTTTAACTAGACTGCGAGAAGATTCCCATGGGTAACCTTCAAAAAGAGGACAACCAACCATGGAAAAGCTGGTAATCAAATCAAAATTAGGTTTATTAAATGGAATAAGCTTATGAAAAATGTTATTTAATGATTGGGATAAAAAGGAATAAGCTTATGAAAAACAATAAGTATGAGGGAAAATGAAGTCTTTATAACACTCCTTTAAACTTCCAACTATCATGAAATCCACATATGAATTCAACTTATTTTTATTTACTTATACCATTTGAAGAGTCATAATTATGCCCATCACTTCCATCATGATTGAACATGTGCATAGATATAGTACATGTTATATCTTTATAAAACACATGAAATGTACAAACTCTTATTCATGCTCACCCACAAGAAACCACAAGTAAATGACTGTAATGATATTATGTAGAACAACACTTTCATAGTTTTAACATTAACTCCATATCATCGAATGCCAGATCAAACCAGAGTTCTGTTTAACTGTAATAAAGATTATAGAGTATGAGCCTTGACTCATAACCCTAAACGAGTCTAATAACCATAGCATATTCAACCCAAAACCGATTCAAGTTATAAACATGACTTGACCCAATTCGAAATAATTTGAAGTCTTCCATCAAAGAATCGTGATAGCCAATCAAAAGATCATACCCATATTGCATGCATGTGAAATAACTATGGGTCTAAATCTCAACCAAATCTAAAAAAAAAAAATCCGTCAACTTAAATATTTTTGGGTCAAGGAAACAAATCAAAGAAGAATCTGTAGGAGGAGTAGAGGAGACATCAACTAAACTTCATGCAATCCCAATTCGATAGATAAGGATTCAGGCATGTTGGCTTCCACATAGACGTTTTTTACTTATTCTAAAACAACTAAGCCCATGTTCAATTGTGGGTTGAAGAGCATTAGTTTAGAATAAACAAAATATAGGTTGGTTGTAGGAATAAAAAATACAAATAATTTCACAAGAACCCCATAACACCCATACATCATCTCATAAACCCGAGTTCAAATCAACCAACACAAAATGGACCTAAACCATTTTAATTTTTAAAACAATGACTAGAGTGCAGTCAGGTTCAATCATGGGTTGAACAATATCAAGACAACTCAAATTTCATACCATGCATGTCTATTTAACCCATGTCTATTCATTCAAAATCACCAAAATGCTAAAAAATAATCACATTTGAACCATGTTCCTCGTACATGCAAAACAATAGTCAATTTGAAGCATTTTTTTTCTCAAACAAAAATAACAGATGGAAATTGAAAATATGAGACATGCATGACAGAGCCCCATAAATTCATTGACAAGCCATCATTCTTTCCTTCATTTCTCTTCAAGAAATGACAAAGCAGGGAGAGAGAGTTTTTTATGAACACAATGTGTTAACCAAAACCAGAACTTAATCAATCTAAGGACAAATGTCTTGCAAGAGATGTAGAATAGACTGGGAGCTCATACCTTTCCCAAAAAGTGTTTTTATACCAGTGTAGAGGTCGAGGACAATTATCACCAGGAGCGAGGGTTTCTCCATAGGTGAAGCTCGAATTCTCTTCAACAACCAAACCAAAATGAAATGGCTTTGAAAACCCTCAAGTCATCAATGTGATGGACATGGGACTGTGGAGTAAATTCCCACGTCCTTGATAGTTCAAAGCGTGACTAGTTCATCACGTCATACAATAACCTTTAAATGTATATACCATATTATTGATGCTATGCAAACTTCATCACAAGGTCAATATGATAACTCATGTCATCTCACATAAATTCACACCAAATAAACATTGAAATTGGTGCTATATCAATATAACCTCAAAACAAGTGATGTTATATACCACATTATTCCATATAAGCATATACAATGTGACTCGTATTACTCATGGACCAAGGTATATGTAATATTCACATGCCAAGCTTTAATCATAATTAACCAATCAACCAAACTCTTTGTCTTTGATATGTTGTGCATAGTTTTGTATAGGGTATAGTCATAGATAATGCCAAATAATCCATATGGAGCTTCAAGAACCAAGTACGCATGCTTTTGATATACAATGGTTGTATGTCATATATTCAATATTCAAAACTTATAAATAGACCTTTAACAACATGCTTTGAGAATTCATAAAATCATAAGCATGGATCAAACTTCTCTCAAAGTCCCTTTTATGAGTGTTATCATTTAATACAATACTAAAAGACATAGAGTGATCTAGGTGGATATCGGTGGCCACCCACCTATTAAAACTGGCTCACATAAAGATGTCGTCTTGGCAGTTTCAGTTTTCATCTCGGCAATTTTTTTTTCTAGTGAAAGTGTTATGAAATAATGTGTAGTCCTCGGATAGAACTTTCCAATGGGCTATCGTGCACCTAAAATGAAGATCGTATGCAAAAGTTACGACCCCGGGAAGTTGATGTACCAACTTGCCCCAACGGGGCCCACATGACTTTTGGCGCTTCATATCCTAGGGTTAGGTTTTTGGATGTCTAGGGTTTTGGAATTCATGTTTAATGAAAAAAGGCCTTTGGAGCCTCATTGAATTGATCTTCTTGCGAATGATGGCAATCGTCACATCTCTTCTCAGAGATAAGCTGCCACCATTCTAGCAAGCTTGTTTTAGCCTGCATTTTTATAGTTTCAACATATTTCTCTATTGAATAGAAGCCAAGTTTTACTGTAACTGTGTTATTGTTCATTGTATATATGTGTTAATAATATAGATCTGTATTCATTTCGTTCTGCTTATAAAATCCATATCAGTGGTATCGGAGCGGTCCGCTCCTTGTCATTCTTAATGCATGTCCCCAACGAGGTCAGGGTACAAAGAGTTGGGTCTTGAGCTTGTGTCTCTTGAGGAAAAGGACTCTCGCACGCCCAAGTGACCCTCCATGGTGAGATAAAATAAAGAAGACGATATGGGAGATAATTTCAAACTATTTCTTGGGGAAGCCCTCGCGCAACAGAGGAACAAGATGATGGATAGTTTTGCACAAATCCTTCGATGACTACCAACATGCGACGAATCTTCCTCGAGCGAAGGTGCCTCCCCCTTCAAGGTACCTATCAACTTTGATATTTCTATATTTGAAGGTCAGAGAGATGCAAATGTTGTAGACAAATGGTTGAATCTGCTAGATGGGTATTTTTCTGTCCATATCTTTTCCAATAGAGAAAATATTACATTTGCGCTCCTCAAATCCGCCCCCCATGTCAAAGATTGGTGGGAGACTTTTTGTGAGAAAAAGACAACATAGGAACCCTCATTATTTATAGTCGCACTCACCTGGGAGTCCTTCAGGGATGCTATTAAGGAACAATACTACCGTGTTGGAAGTTATGGCAACATGTATACAAGATGGACCACACTGTGACAAGAAAGGGAATAAATAGTGCCAGAGTTCACAAATATCTTCCATACCTTGCACACCAAGCTGGGTATAAAAAATTCTAAGAAACTTCTGGTGCTCAAGTACCACAACGTTCTGCAAAGATACATCCAGACAAAAATGGAGTTTCTGGACATCTCGTCCTTGGGCGCAACTTATCGATATGCTGTCAAAATTGAGTAGAAGCTTAAGAAAAAGATGCCATAGTTTGGGTCTGGGAACCCCTCACAGTAGAAGCAGGGAAAGGGAAACCCCAATCCATATAACAAAGGGTAGAGCAAAGATGTATAGCCTCAGGAAAACTATTCTAAGCTGCAAACAAAGAAGGACAATGGAAAGATGAAGAAACACATCGGGAAATGGTGTGACTTCCATAAGAGCCCCTGGCATAACACTATTGATTGCTGCTCAAAGAAGTAATTGGTGGCGGAGGTGAAAGCCTCTGAATCAAATGCAGGCTCTGACTCAAAGTCAGAACCAGAAAAGGGAAGATGGATTATTGACACGGAACCCAATGCCACCGTTTCTACCACCAAGATCCAACCTGGTGAACCTAATGAGCCAGAGGAAGGTGAGTGCCCGTTTCATTCACAAATGTGGGTGAAGGGTACCTCACTGCACTTGATCGTTGATATCGATAGCCAGAAGAACCTCATCTTAGTAGAGTTCATCAAGCAGTTGGCCCTACCGACAACGCCGCACTTGCAACCATACACCATCAGATGGCTCCACCAAGGAAGTGATCTTCGCGTCAACCAACAATGTTGCCTATCCTACGAGATCAAGCCCTTCAAAGATGAGGTATTGTGTGATGTTTCTCCCCTTGAAGTTTGTGATGTTATTTTGGGCCAGCCTTATTTATGGAAATGCCATGTTGTATATGAGTCTAGGCCTCGTAGTGTTATTATTACTTTGGACAAGAAATTGTACAGGATACCCGAGGTAGTCCCACCTACTACCATTTCGTCGATCTCTGCCAAGCAATGCAAGAAGATCATCTCTCAGATGGGAAAGTTTGTATTCTTCGTGATTCAATCTCAAAGTGAGCGGAAGGTTGCAGCCACATCCATGGCCTCCGTGAATGAACTCTCCACGCAATAGAAGAAAGTGGATAAGGTCATGGAATAATACAAATACATATTCTGCTCACCCACTGGGGTACCTCTACACTATCAATTCAAGCATTCAATTGATCTAGCCCCTAATGCAATGCTACATAATGGGCCATTCTATCGCCACTCTCTATTAGAAAATGAGGAGATCAAGCAACAGATCCAAGAACTGCTCCAAAAGGGGTACATACAACCCAACTCGTCACCGTGTGGAAGCCCAATCACGCTTGTGCAGAAGAAAGACGAGACTTGATGACTCTGCATCGATTACTTGGCCCTAAATAAAATCACAGTCAGGAACCGATACCCAATTCCCCGAATCAACAATCTCCTTGACCAACTCAAGGGGGAAAAATACTTCAGTAAGATTGATCTGAAGTTTAGCTACCATCAGTTCCCAATAGAGAAAACATATGTGTGGAAAACTACCTTCAAGTCCAAAGAAGGTTTTTTTGAGTGGTTGGCCATGCCCTTTGGTTTGATGAATGCCCCAACAACTTTCATGAGGATGATGGACGATATCTTGCAACCTTTAACCAATTCTTTTGAGGTGGTTTATTTAGATGACATCCTCATCTACAACAAGATTTGGGTGGAACACTTGCAGCATATTCAACAGGTTCTGCACACTCTACGACATCACAAGCTATATGTAAATTTGGAAAAATGCTCCTTCGACATGGACAGGGTCGAGTACCTAGGCTACATTGTTGATGAACATGGAGTGCATGTGGGTCCAACCAAGATCCAGGTCATTTGTGACTGGCCTGCCCCAACCACACTCACTGAGCTTTAAATCTTTTTAGGCCTTGCCAATTTCTATTGCAGGCTCGTGTTGGGATTTTCCCATATTACATGGGCCCTCAGCCAAGTAACTAGGGGTGGTGGTAAAACAAAGTTCTTGTGGGGCCTATCACAACAACAAGTGTTCGATGATTTGAGGAAACTCTTGTGCTCAACCCCAGTTCTTTCATTACCTGACCTACAACAACCCTTTGAGATCAAGACATATGCTTCAGACTATGCTGTGGGCACAATTCTCACTCAGCACGGGCACCCCATGGCCTATCATAGTGAGACACTATCATATGTTGTTCGTAAGTACCCTACTTACAAAAAATAAATGTACTCCATTGTGCAAGTTTGCTGCTAGTGGAGGCATTACATTCTTGGGAAGGAGACAATCAACCACACCGATCATAAGCCGTTGTAGTTCATGTAGACTTAGGGAAAATTGCAAAATGACCGCCATTAGAAGTGGTCCACATACTTGCAGAAGTTCCATCTCAACATCAAGTATAAGACAAGAAGCACCAACTGTGTCGCTGATTTCCTCAGCCTCCCGCTAGTTGAAGCACTCACCACGATGCTAAACTCTTTCGACTACGAGACCTTCAGATGGCCCCAACTCTATGAGAGAGATCCCGACTTCGCTGCCACCTACCAGATGTTGGGCACAAACACAATTATCACTGATTTCCATCTTCAAGATGGGATGTTGTGCCATTTGGACCATCTCTTCGTTCCATCAAGCAAGCGAGCGAAGCTGATTTGGGAATCCCACTACAGTCAGGTGGCATGCAATTTGACGTAGAAAATACAATGGCTATGCTGCAACAAAATTTCTATTGGCTGAAACGTCGACATGATGTCAACAAGTATATCAGATCCTGCACTACCTATGCCATTGCCAAACTGACCATTAATAAATAAGGACTATACACCCCTTTGCCTACTCCTAAAAGGCCCTGGGAATCCATCTTGATGGACTACATGTTGGGCCTTCCGTCAACCAAGCGGGGAAATGACTATGTTTTTTTGGTGGTTGATAATTTTTCTAAAATGGCGATTCTGGTCGCCTGTAAGAAGAGCATCACAACAGAGGCCACTGACAAGCTCTTCTTCAAATGAGTGTGGGTACATTTTTGGATACCACAAACCATAGTCTCATATTGAGACAACTGGTTCCTCAACACATTCTGGTCAAGCCTCAGGTCACTATTGGACACCAAGCTCACCAGATCCATTCTCTTCCACCCCCAAACGGATGTCGAAACCGAGGTCGTCAACCAGATGATCGTGCATATCATACACATGTATAATTCCAAGTAACCCCACACATGGGATTAGAGTATTCCTTATGTTCTACACAACTACAATTGAGGCATGCATAACTCAACCAACCATAACCCCTTTCAGGCGGGGTTGGGATTTCAACCATTGGGTCTTGTGGATGTTACACTACCCCTTGTGGCCACCTAGGCATACTCGTCGCATGCTCAAATTGAAGCCGACAAAGCTTCCTAGTTCATTGAGTAGATCAAACACATCCACCAATAGGTTTAGGATATTTTTCAAAAGTACAATGCCAAGTACAAGCAACACCATGATCAACACCGAGTGCCACACAAGTTTTAGGTGGGAGATAAAGTTTGGTTGCACTTGTAGAAAGAATGCCTTACAGGGCCCCATCAGAAGCTTCATCCACTCCACTATGGACCTTATAACATCACCAAGGTTGTGGGTGACAATGATTTTGAGCTCAAAATCCCCCCCTTCCTTGGCTTGGATCCAGTGCTTAATGTGGACCTCCTTTGACCATACTTTCCACCATTATTGGACACCTCATAGGTAGTAGAAAAATTGACACCAACAGAGATCAACCATGACTACATGGAACATGCATCCACTGATCAGATCATGGACACATAGGTCAAGGGAACTCGCCAGCAAAAAATTCAGCTTTATCATGTTGTCAAAGCAGGGAAGCTTCTGCACCAAGGCAAGTGGCTCACCTAGGGCCAAATTCAACAGAAATTTCCTCATGTGATGGGGGAACTCAACACAATGGAGACCATTGCTTCCTAAGTGGGGAGGATTGATCCAAGTGGATATCGATGACCACCCACCTATTCCAACTAGGTCACATACAAAATTCATCTTGGCAGTTTCAGTTTTCATCTCGACAGTTTTTTTCTAGATTTTCGGATCCCAAACTTCTGGGACCGTTTTGAGGCCCTAAAAGACATTTTTTGGGCCTGCAACAATCACACTATAGTTCAAGCCAAAGTGTGATGTCATAATGTGTATTCCTAAAATAGACCTTTCCAACGGGCTATCGTGCTCCTAAAACAAAGATCGTATGCAAAAGTTATGACCCCAAGAAGTTGATGTACTAACTTACCCCAACGGGGCCCACATGACTTTTAGCACTTCATATCCTAGGGTTAAGTTTTTGGATGTCTATGGTTTTGGAATTCATGTTTAATGAAAACATAATTTGGAGCCTCATTGTACTCATCTTCTTGCGAATGAGGGTAGTCGTCATGTCTCTTCTAAAAAATAAGCCACCACCATTCTAACAAGCTTGTTTCAGTCTGCATTTTTACAATTTCAACATATTTCCTTATTGAATAGAAGCCAAGTTTTACTGTATCTCTGTTATTGTTCATTGTATCTCTGTGTTAATTATATATATTTGTATTCATTTCATTCTTCTTATAAAATCCATATCATAGAGTTCTGCAAGTCAATATCTTTGCATATTGTCATACTCAAATGCAAGTAAATTTTTTCAATATAAAACATTTGCATAGGAGATAGGAATAACATCGAACCATTGCTTTGAAGTACCATTACTAAAGGATGTATTTCTTGAAATGGTATGTCATTGTTGGTGCATAGTGGGTAGACCCATGGTTCAACATGAATTCACCAACAAAACCCTTAGATACCGACCCTTTCGACATCACCCACAAGCAGGTGAAGTCTCACCCGAGGTATCTATGGGAACTGTAGGAACCATGTTTCTGCAATGTTGAAGGGATGGGAGGCAATCCTTATCACCACTATACTCAAAATTTGTTCATTATACCTTATATCATGTGTGCAAAAACATAATAACATGTAACATATTCATAGCAACAAAACATATATCATATGTGCAATAAACATAACAATCACATCATAACACATAGACACCATCATTTAACATGGTTCACCCAATATGGGCTACTTCCACAACATATGACTTCTCATTATATTATTCAGAACATCCATTACAAAATATGTGCACTGCGCTGATACATTATGTCTCAGACATACAAAATTCCCCTGCCATTCTCCTATCTCTCCATCGCTCTTCGCTACTTACTACCTGTTTTCTACTTCTTACTTAGATTTTCATGCATTGCATTTTATCTATCTGAAAATCCTTACATATTTATACAACTACAATAGGGATTATCTTGTATCAATGGACCCAAAATTCCTAACGACTTCCAACAATATTCCTTCTTTTGCACGCGTTGATCCCTGAAAGTGAGCCAATAGTCTTTCCTTCTTTTGCACGCGCTGCATAGTTCCCAAAACTGGTCCCAAAATCATGTCCCAACAGTCACACTGGGAAATAATATTTTTTTCATTTTCTCCCCGGGGACCCCCGCTATTAATATTATATCATATGTACATAGATAGGCCTTGCAATCATTTGTGGGATTTTATTAATAGGTGGCAAGATTTTGAGTCAATAACCATAATGAAGGATGTCCCCGGTGCTGTTAAGAGAACTCCAATGACCTAGGGAAGAATAGCAAGCTAGTGCCTAACTAAGGTCAAGAAATTACTGAGAAAGTTGTCTCCATCATTAAAATCCATCATGGACCAGCACCCAAGCACCAATCCATCTTAGACCATCTAGGGGCTAAGCATACACCATGTACCCGAAATTTTATAAAGCACTCCAAACATGGTGTAAACACTTTCAAAGTAACTCTAAAAGCTAAAACTCCCTCTTTACCAAGAAATTGTTTACAGTGACCACTGTCAACTCCCTTAGTAACTTCACCAAACCTGCTACTTGGGAATCTATACCAGTTACATTCCTGCAATCAACCAATGTTACCTATAAAGAACCTATCACACATGCTATCACAATATCTCAATCCAAAGAATAATGACCACCTGTGAATGTGAAGGAAAACATTTGTAGAACAAAACAAACCTACGAAACTCCATCATCCTCCAAGTCAACATCGATCCAACATCAATGGATACCACCTCATGATTTTCCCAAGGCATATTGTAGAGATAATCATATCTCCATACAAGATCAATACAAGTGGATCACATCTATGAAAGTCACAAACATAGAAATCTACACAAGTCAACTCCTCCAACTTGGAATATCAATCTTGCAGTATAGCTAACAACCTATACAAGGCTATCCAGATCTATGAATATGAGAATCCCTCCCATGTACCTCAAATATCCCATCTACTAAAACAACCTAAGCTAGGTCACTTTCCTCATCCCAAGAGAACTCTAAAGAAAGAGTAACATCATGGGAAAATTCCCATGTCTAAGAGAATCTTTGGGAAACTCCTTTTGTATGAATGAATCCGTCAATCCTATCCTTGTACTCTACAATAGTCCCATTAGTTGTAAAACTGGAATCAACATCATCCTCCATCAAGATATCAAACCTCTCCTCTTGAAAAATAGAAGGTTCACAAAGGAAGAAACCAATGCAATATGACTAGCATATCTCCTAGGAGTATACTTGCCCTCATGGAATATCTAAGCACTCCTACCTATGCTTGAGCCTCATCAAGACTAAAAGACTCATTCAACCTATCACTACAATGTACACAAGCTACTGGATCAACATGTAACCTATAACAACCACCCTCTTTCACCCCTCTAGACAAGGCCCTCGTAATATATAGACTACAATAAATGACGTTGCATTGTTGTCCCTCAAAAGCAAATCTCCAATATACATCTATCGTACATGGCACTAAAAGAATATTCTTCTTCAAAATAGGAAAAAATAAATATTGCTCAATACAATAAAATCACTTGAAGGGATTTGAAAAGATATGGAACCAACTCCTCTCACATAATAAGTGGCATCATCACCAAGCTCCACAGTTATGCTTCCCTCTTTGATTTTGAATCCTACTAAACAAAGCTCTATCTCATTTCATATGTCTTGAAGCTCCACTATCCACATACCAGCCAACACTAGATACAATGTTAGAAGATAAACAAGAAACAATGGAAAAGAAAGTGTCAAATTGAGAGTTGTTTTCCTATACGCCTACTACAATCCCAACTACAACCTATTTCATACCCTTTCTCTTCTTCCATGGACACTGGTAATGATAATGTCCCATATCATGGCATTAAAAGCACATCAGCTTACTCAAGTCCTTTCATGTGTATGTCACATCCTTCTCGAAGATTTTCTTGTTACCATTTTCGTCTTCTCGACAAGACCAATAACATCTACTCCCCCTTATTTCTCTGAAAGACTACAATATGATTTCTTCTTTCATAAGATAAACCCAAAGATTTATAAATATTGGTAAATTCTCTCAAGCACAAACACCCTGAACAAAGGACATCTAGGAAGGAACAAGTCTATTTAGTGCAATGGACACCAACGCTTGATCCTCCACCATTGTTCCAATCTTGGATAATATTAACCCAAAGCTTTAGAAAGTTTGGTATATTCTCTCAAGCACAAACACCTTGAACAAAAGGCATCTAGGAAGGAGCAAGTCTGTTTAGGGCATTGGACACCAACTCTTGATCCTCCACCATTGTTTCAATCTGGCATAAGATCAACCCAAAAATTTAGAAAGTTTTGTATATTCTCTCAAGCAAAAGTGTAATGTCCCCTAGCTTAACCGAGGAACATTACATGTGGAAATTTCACTTAAAAATTAAAAAAAAAAATTGCTAAATAAATTCTTGTAGCTTACTAATTACTTAATCATACACACATATTTAGAAATTTTTGATACATGTAACTATATGTAGCTATGACATGCTAAAATGACTTGAATGTAGCTAATAAACTCATTTACAACATCATATAAATCATTATCAATCATAGAGTTAACGTACAATAATTAAAATTCATAATACAACATAGAAAATAGATTAAACACTTATCTTTTTAAAATAGGTGTGCAACCAACTGATTGGGATGAATGTTCCACCCAACCATAGACTTGTTGTTCCAGATCCCAACAACAAGTCACCCCTGAGTTGGGGCTAGGAATCCACGAAACATGGTGGTTTCTCGTTATCCACTCAAAGCTCATAAAACCGACAACCCACTAACATTCTCCTACATCTATCCCTATTTTCCACCAACTTTCTTCCTCTCGACCTTCCCAACCCAAGGAATGTACCCCTTCAATGCTCTTGGTGCATCGAGCGTCCCATTAGTTTATCAGGGTCTTTCTAGCATAGGTAACTAGTATTATTACTACTAGCAAGCTCAAGGGAACTCACTACCAGGAGACCACCATGAAACAACAACACAAGCTTTGCCATTGCAGTGCAACTCACACAAGAGTTCACTCTTTAGGTCTAACAACCTGGTTCTTTAATCTTTGACTCCAAAAAATATCCCAAATTATCCCTCCATCCCTACTCTAGCTCCAACACACTTCTTTCTTGTTCTTTGCTTGTTGCTCATGCAAAAACTTGACTGTAAAAATAGTTTCCCATGAAAAAACGTTATTTTTTGATTCTCCCCTCTTTGCCCATATGAATTTCCTCTCTTTGATTTCTTGCTTGACTTAGACTCTTCCCCAAATTTATGGTACTCAACCCCATGCTCCCAATAACTATGGGATGTGACTCCTCACACCCACCCTCTTAGTACATGCATTCAATGATTGGGGTTTGGGAACAATCAACAACAAAAATCAAAAGGTTCACTCAAAGCATTAAAATCAGGAAAAATGATTTGGTAATTAAACTCATGAACAACCCCCCCCTTTTCTAGACTCCTCCTCTCTTATGGATTACTCTTCCCCCATCTCCATCAATGTCCCCTCAGTGGTTGGCATCACATTTTACTTATTAAAATTCAAAAATACAATTCACATATACATCGCTTGGCCATCAACATATATTATATCTACATTAAACATTAATTAAACTAGGGATTCTAGCAGGGACGTTACATTCCCCCTCTCCTACAATTGTGCACCATCCTTGGTGCACAACACTGTGCCGATATACATGATCAAATTTACATCATAATACTAATAAATAAGATTCTACAATTTTTATATAACTCCAACAATAGTTCCAACCATTATCTCATGTTCCTCTCAACCCGCTAACCCAAGGAATGTACCCCCTTCATTGCTCTCAGTCCTCGGTTGTACCACTATTTTATCATAGCCCCAACGCAGGTTGGCTAG
>JASDQU010104269.1:234014-249431 GCA_032191745.1 Picea mariana
ATATTAATCTATTATCTCATTCATAACTGAGTGATTTGGAATTGTAACAGAATTATAAGTGTAGTTAAGTGAGTTAATATCAGTTGTACTAGTTGTAACTAAACATGCACTAGTGAGAGTTCAGTTAATCAGTGAACTCACATGCAACTGAAGATTTGCCATGGTTAACTACATGCATGTCAGTTCCAATGGAGATCTAGTTGAGATAACAAGTGAAAGGGACAGTTTGGCTATCAATTGTGATTTGTTCACACATGCAGTGAATATGCTTATGAGCATGTGCAAATGAGGCAATTGTATTCATTCGATTCATTGTGAGGATTCGAATTGCAGAGATTGTGCAGAGGAGGCAGGTTGTCTGGACACCGAAATTGGCACATGTATTTGCTAATCTGTGTATGACAGTGTGAGACGATTGTATTGTACTGAGAGATCTTGGATTAGAGTTTTGTATGAGATTGTTTCATGATTCATGATATACATAATATATGATAGTGAGGTTTTTAGCTTTACGCTTTCCCGATAAAACTTATGTGTTGTGTGTTATTGATATTTCACTTTGTGCATTGCGGTTGTGATCGTGGTTTAATTGCTTCCGCAATAATAATAGTAGAAGCGATTCTGTATTTAACAAGTGGCGGAAATTGTTAGATCAGGAGAATCCCAGGAATACATTAATTTGTATCAAAATTTCTACATTTATTGTTGACTGATTCTGGTAAACCAGAATGTTATGAAGAGGCAATGAAAGTAGGCACTAAAAAGAAGTGGGAGCAAGGAATGAAAGAGGAAATGGATTCCTTGGTAAATAACCAGACTTGGGACTTGGTTCAGTTTCCTGCAGGAAAAAGAGCATTGTAGAATAAATGGGTTTACAGGTTGAAGGAAGAATATGGAGGAAAAAAACGGTACAAGGCTATACTTGTTGTAAAGGGGTTTGCACAAAAGAAAGGTATAGATTTTGATGAAATATTTTCTCTTGTTGTTAAGATGAATTCAATTAGGATTGTTTTAAGTCTTGTGGCAGTAGAAGATTTGCATCTTGAACAATTAGATGTAAAAAAAACTATTCTCCATGAGGATTTGGAGGAAGATATTTATATGCAACAACCACAAGGGTATGAGGTCAAAGGAAAGGAAAATTTGGTATGCAGGTTGAAGAAGAGCTTGTATGGCCTAAAGTAAGCTCCAAGGCAGTGGTATTTGAAGTTTGACAGGTTTATGACAGAACAAGGTTATAGTGGATGTCATTCTGATCACCGTGTTTATTTTAAAAGGCTAGAAAATGAAAGCTATAATATCTTTCTATTGTATGTAGATGACATGCTTGTTGCAGGGTCTAATATGCAGTATATAAATGTGCTCAAGAAGAAATTAGCTAATTCATTTGGGATGAAGGATTTGGGTGTTGCAAAGAAAATCCTTGGTATGAGAATAACAAGAGACATGAAAAATCACAAATTGACATTGTCTCAGGGTGAGTACATAGAGAAGGTGTTGGAGAGGTTTAGAATGCAGAATACAAAACCAATTAGTACACCTTTGGCCAACTATTTCAAATTAACCAAAGAAATGTGTCGCAAGACACAAGAGGAGATAGAATACATGTCCAGGGTCCCTTATTCATCAACAATTGGCAGCTTGATGTATGCGATGGTTTGCACAAGACCAAATATTGCACATGCATTGGGAGTTGTGAGAAGGTATATGAACAATCTAGGTAAATAACATTGGGAGGCAGTAAAGTGGATTCTCAAGCATTTGAGAGGTAATGCTACTCATGCATTATGTTTTGGATGTTCAAACATTGTTTTACATGGATATGTTGATTCAGATATGGCAGGTGATAAAGATAGCATGAGGAGCACCACATGGTATGTTTTTACTGTAGGTGGAACAATAGTAAGTTGGATTTAGAAACTGCAAAAGGTTGTTGCACTTTCAACAACAGAGGCAGAGTATGTTGCTGCTACAGAGTCTAGTAAAGAGATGATTTGGTTACAAAGGTTTATGGAGGAATTGGGAAAGAAGCAGGAGAATAACAAGTTGTACTGTGACAATGAGAGTTCCAATCATCCTGCAAATAACTCAGCCTTCCATTCTAATACTAAACATATACAACTCACATACCATTTCACAAGGTCAGTTTTGGAAGATGGGGAACTGAAGTTTGAAAAGATACATACTAGCCAGAATCCCGCAGACATGTTAACAAAGGTAGTAACCAGAGAGAAGTTGAGTTCCTACTCAGTTTCAGTTGGTATTCATGTATGAAGGAGGATATGATATTTTTTTTAGGTCCAAGAAGGATCATAGTGAAACAGATACATCAACGATGAAGTTGTTGTGATCAGTCTCCAAGTGGGATATTGTTGGTTGTGGAGCTTGATTATTTTCCTGATTCAGAGGTCTTTGTTTTCAACCGTGTTTATACCCCATGAAGACTATACACCCCTCCATGCGAGGGGGTTTCAGGGGGGCTTGCCCCCCTTGCGAGGTTCGGGGGGCTCATTCTCCCGATTGGGGGGTTCGGGGGCCAGTGGGCCCCTGAAGGAAAATTTTTCATTGTAAAATATTGTAATTTCGTAGTCAATCTTGATCGTTCATTATAAGGTTGCAAATATGACGATAGAAGTTATGTTAGGGTTGTTTTCCCAAGAAGGCAACCATATTTTATGAGGGAATTGTATTACAAATGTGTATGAGAGTGATTATTGTATTCTAAGAGAGGATACTGTGAGAGAAAGAAGAAGAAATTACAACGGGTGTGCTGTAGGTTGTATCCCTTCATTTTGTTGGATAATAAAAGGGAAGGACCTAGCAATTTATTTGGTGGATGTAGCCCACATTGGGTGAACCACGTATATATGTGTCTCTATTTTATTGTGTATCTTCTGTGTTTTATTTCCGTATTTGTTTTATTTTATTGCTCTACGATCCTAATTTTCTAACAAAAGAAAAAAAAAAGGGTTGCTCATCGACTTGCCCTTTATCTATGAGTTTACACTAAACCTTTATGTCATCTTAATATGTAACATTCCGATTATTGAAGACTGAGTCATATGGAGTATCTTCTGCTTGAAACTAGGGTTGTGGGTTTTTCATGTATATGATGGGGTTTCACCTCACATCTTTCTTTCCTGGAAATGATGTTTTGAGTCATGATACGAGGGGAGATATTTGGTTTGGTTTCAAATCCAATCTTTTAAAAACTATCTTGTCACTCTTCTTGATTAATATCAGATGTTAAGTTTGTTTTGTTGCAAAACCGTAGGGTCTCACATCCTTGCATGCTGAAGGATATGTTTCAATCCCTGGTCTCTTTTGGGGAAGTGACTACTATGAATTGATTGTTCAATGGATGATAATGACATTTTTCTTGAAAGTAATACAATGATAACTCAAATAATAAATGTGTTGAATGTCATCTTCGACCTATCCATTTTTTGTTTATACAAGGTTTATTTGGAATGGTTCAGATAAACTTGAAATAAATGAATGTTCTCATTTCCAAACCTTAACTTTTAAGAAAATATTATATCATTTGATGATTGTTGGATTTTGAAGAATCTATCGAACCTCCTGAGATTCCAGCCAATTATGGTTGGAATGAGATTGTCAACCCTCCTCAACATCAAGCTCAAGGATGACCCACAATTTCATTTACATTACCTCCACCTCCTCCAAAGCGGTCTTCCCTACATATTACATGTGAAGCTTCTCATGCCCATTCCACTTAGCCATTAAAGAAGCTAAAATATCAAATTCAAGAGCTTGATCCTAGCAAAGGAAAATGGCATGCCCAATCTGTCAACTCTGATCAGTTAGTAACCTCTTCACATTTAGTCACTTCTCTTGCCAAATGTCAAAAAATTAAAAGTAAACATATTTCCTTTAAGGAAATGCATCTGGAAGCATCAACGACAAGAGTTAAAGCGCTAGTTGACGAAGGTTTGGAAGTCATAAGGCCACATGAAAGTAAACAAAGAAAAGTTGCCTCACATAAAAGATATGACTTCTGATTTTATATTGTTATTATGATGTTTTTATTGACGAGGACAATTTTGGCTACTTTTGGGACAATGGTATGTTTGATGGTATATTTATTTCGAAATATTATGGCAACTTTTGACTTAGACAACTATATATATATATATATATATATATATATTGTTCGGGAGTCACAAGGATGTTTACAAGTTTTTCTATGGGCTAATTGGAATGTGGGCTATATTGACGTTTAAATGGATGATTGATGGCATTAATTTATATCTATTTCGAAGGAGGAGCAAGGGGAAAATTGTTAAAATATTAAAAGAGTAATTAGGGGGTCCCCACCTATTAGTTAATATTTATTTTATCCTTATCCTTAATTATTATTATTAATTTATATGTTGTCCCCATTAACTAAAATTAGTAAATGACTTAACTAAAAGTAGTTGAACTTCTCAAACTACTTTTGAAAGGAATAAAGGAAGATTTCAAGGGACAAACAAAGGGATAGTGATAGAGAGAACAACTTTGATAAGGTCTGCTCTTGCTTCTTAAGTGATATTATTTTACTATTGCATTCATCTATGAAATACATAAGTGCTAAGGACTTATTGTTGATAGCAAGATCCTACGAAAGGTGGCAATAAGGAGAGCCAAGAAGTATTGAATTGCTGATATACTTCAAAAATATTGATCACCTGTCTCTGATAGTCTGTGGATTCTTATTAGATTTTCGGATTAGTTTTCAGTATTCATTGGGGATTTTGTGCAGAGTCAAGGCAGTGGCATTTGTGGTCATTCATTTTAGCTTTGTTTCAATCTTGGTTTCACTTAATGATACCAATGGTCTTTGTATGGTGTAATATACCATCTTTGACTGCTAAGTCTCATTCTGGTCCTTACCTTTTGGGTATGAAGAATGTTGTTGGTTGTATTTCAGACTTGAATAAATAAAATCTTTGGATGGTTTTGAAGTCTCATTGAGTTTTTTTGTGTCATCTTTATCAGATCTTTTATTTCTAAAGTTGTTAAAAAATTATTCAAAAATATTTTTTGTTATGAATATTTTCTTTTCATTTTGACACACTTAATTTATAAAAGATAACACTAATTCCAAGGACATATTTCTTGATAATTAATTGAAATTTTTGTAAAAGAGGTTAAAAACATAGGGTAATAATCCTAACTATTTTGCTCTAGCCAGACATAATTCAAAAATTTTGGTATTAAGATAAAGCCATTCCTTTTTATGAACATTTATTTGGCGACCATATTGGGGAATATTCAACATTTCTTTGGTATTCGTATCTCTTTGCTATAATTATTTTAAATTTTATGTATTTAACCATCTTTATTTTTCTTATTATTTTTTGTTTTCACGACCATACATGTTGTGCGTCAACCTAACATTGGACAGGGTTTAAATGATCAAACAAACATTTATTTGACTTTATTTAACACAATTTTGGAAACAACCCACTCACAAAATAAAATTAATCAATCTTGGGAAGTTATTTCTCAAGATATCAGAATTAGAGAATAACAGGAGGCCCAACAAAGGCTGGCCAGAAATCAACCTCCTCATTAAGAATTTTTTCTTATGTCCTTTGGTTCTCGTTTCTCTCGAAGAACGAGAGGTTCGTCTCTAGAAATTAATCATGTCTTTGAGGTAGGAAGAAGAAACATTGTCTTTGAAATCATACAAGGAAAACATCGAAGATATCTATCTGATTCTTCCATATCGTTAGTATCCTTTATTCCCATATCCTTCAAAATGACATCTTCTGGTAGTGGTCAATCTTCTTCTTCACAATCCTCATCCTCTTCTTCAATTGGAAGTATATTTAGTCACCCAATTCTAGTTTAATCTACCACTAATCCTGCCAAAGCAATCAAGAAATTTGGTTTATTCCAGTTTCAGGAAGATGCAACCACTACACCAAGGCATGTGTCCTCACCTCTAGATCTTTCTCCAACCACTAATCCCCTTCCCAAATTCAAAGATCATTTGTCGAAATTTTCAATAAATGACACCATTTCTACTAAAGAACATCTTAATGCATGCCACAATATAAGAGAAAATAATAATGATACCTGTATGCGATTATTTATTAATTCTCTATAATGGAAAGTTGGTGCTGATTTTTTTGAATTGTCTCCTAATTTTTTTTCGAGTTGGGATGAATTAGTTTACTGGTTTAAATCAACATATGGGAACCCCAAGAATCCAGTAGATTTGTTAAAAGATTATAATAACATTGTTTTTAGAAATGGTGAAACCATTAAATATTTCAATCTTAGATTCACCAAATTTTATAATCAAATCCCATAGATGATTCGTCCTCAACTGCTTTCATTCAATACTATAATGCATTTCCCTCTTCTTATCGTCATATGTTAGAAGAGAAAAACGTGACAAACCTAGGGTCTGCACTCCAGACTTGTTTGGAGTATGAAGAACAAATGGAAAGAACAAGTCTTCTTAAGGAATATTTTGTTAAGCAGACCGAAATGTTGGCTGTCTTGAAACTAGTTCAAGATATGAGCAATTAGATGATTGCTTTTGAAAAGAAAGGGATCACTACCAATACAATCCCACCTGAATCATCTTCTCAAGTTGTTTTGAGAAATCAACCTATTAATTCTTTACGATATAATAAGCCAAAGGCTATTCTCTCTAGATCTCGGTGTAACTTTTGCGATGAAAATCATGAAGAGAGCATTTGTGAAGTTAAGAAAAAGGCATAAGAAATAATCTTTGGAAAAAAAAATGAATCAATTGTCGATGCCTTAGATTTTGTTCTTGAAGAAGATGTAATGTTAGTAAACACTCGGAGTAAATCTTATACTGACAAGGGAAAGGGTGGAAATCCTAAAACTACCTTTGCCCCTAGCTCTTCTTCTCTGAGTAAAAATCCTTCAGGTTGACAGAGTAGCAAAAGGTCAAGGGGTTTCAACCTCTTTACCTTCATCAAAATATAACATACTGAAACAATTAGCTAACATAAAAGCAGATGCAACTCTCCAAGACATGGTCGCTATCCCTAAGAAACAACATCTTAAACTTTTTATGGAAGGTCGCTATCCTTAGTAGCTAGTTTATCCGAAAAACTTGATGAATAAGACTCAAATGTAAATAGAATAGGTGTAAATAATTTTAAAAATTATGTAAAAAATCTACCTTTTTATATTTATGTAAATATTTTTGATAGGATAGCTCATTGCTGCCTAATAGATGGCAGGTCTGGACCTAGTGTAATGTCCAAGATTATTATGGAAGAACTTGGCCTCTCTTGTACAAATGAAAATGTGAGAAGTGTGTTGTCCTATAATAATAAACAACAATCTACGATCAATGAGATTAAAGATGTAAATTTAGTCCTTTGCGCCCATCCAAAAATTAGAACCACTTTAAATATACAAGTCATTGCCATGCCCTTTAATAATTATTTAATCATTTTGGGTAGATATTGGCAGGCTTTAACGGGTGGTTACTTATCTTTAGATTGCTCTCATATGTCTATTCCAAGAAATGGTAATAATATAATCTTTTTAAGGGAAGGACGGATCTCACCATACATCGAAAAGGTTCCTCATTTGAGTGTAAACTTTATTGAGGACGATATAGGTGTTTATTCAATTTTCAATGATGAAGATGACACTTCTCTCGAACAACCCTATGATTATGAAGACAATATGTGGCATATGCACTTTGATGGTGCATATTCAAATGAAGGTAATGGGGCGGGAATTGTCTTATATTCACCTATAGGTAAAATTAAAAAATTTGTCCTATAGAATTGAATTTTCCTGTACAAATAATATAACTGAATTCGAAGCCCTACTGTTAGGCATTGAAAATGCTTATAATTTAGGATGTGGTCATCTTACTGTTTTTGGAGACTCAAAACTTGTTTTCAATATGGTTAGGAAGATTTATACTCCTACTAACAAGTTACTGAAGAGATACACTCAATCTGTTTGGGCATTGATCGAAAATCTATTGTCTTTTAACATCACTCATATTAAAAGGGAGTTGAATTCTATCACTGATAGGTTAATTGTTTTTGCAGCTTATCCTACAAGACAATTACTTCCTCAAAGACCTGATTGTACATTCTTGTCCTTATATAGACCACATCTTTCTAACAACATGGAATATTGGCAAGTCTTTCCCGATGATGAAAGCATTCGTGATTTCTTGCAAAATGAGCTCTATAATTCTGGGGAAATAATTTCTCTTGAAGATAATAAATTTCCTAAAGGCTTGACAACTCTCGAGAACTCATTTTCAACAAGTGATGTTGGCAGCCATGATGATAAGAAATAAAATGAGTCAAAACAAAAGTTAGGGGATTTGATTCCATGGAAGATTGGAACTCCTAAACAACCAAAAGTTTTGAAAGTTGGAGCACAATGTTCTGAAGAAGAAAAAGCTAAATTCATGGATTTATTCCATGAGTTTAAGTAAGTTTTTGTCTGGTCCTATGAGGATATCCATGGTTTTGATCCTAGTGTTATCCAACATGTTATTCCAATTAAGGAAGAAGCAAAATCGGTTAGGCAGAAACAAAGACCTATTAATCCCGCACTCGAAGCTACCATTAGAAAGGAAGTGGAAAAATTGTTGAATGTTGATATTTTTTTGCTAGTTAAATATTCAGAATGGGTATCTAATCTTATTCCCATAGGAAAGAAAACTGGAGAAATTAGATTGTGTGTGGATTTCCATGCATTAAAAAATATAGTGTTAAAGATAATTCTCCCCTTCCTAATATGGAATTAATTTTAGAGCAAGTTGCTAGATCTCAAATGATGTCCTTACTCAATGGTTTTTCAAGTTATAATCAAATAAGAATTAAGAGGACTGGTAAATACAAAACCACATTTATTACTCGTTGGGGCACTTTTGCTTATGAATGTATACCTTTTAGTTTATCTAATGCAAGTAACACTTTCCAAAGAGCTATGCAAATTTAGCTTTTAATGATCCCATTGGTAATATTATTCAAGTATATCTTGATTTTTTAACTATTTATTCAAAAAAATGATCAAATCACTTTTATCATCTTAGGCAAGTCTTTTTATGATGTAGAAAATTTGGTATGTCTATAAATCCTAAAAAGTCTATTTTTGGAATTACTCAATGTAAAATCCTTGGTCACATTGTCTCAAATTATGGAATCAACATAGATCCTAAAAGAGTTACCGCAATCTTAAATCTTCCGGCACCTACATCTAAAAAACAAATCCAATCTTTCATGGGTAGAATAGGTTTTGTTAGAAGATTTGTCCCTAATTTTGTTGTGATGGTTAAACCTATTCACAACATGATGAACCATGACCAATATTTCTCTTGGATGGAAGATGTCGAAACATATTTTATAGGAGTTAAAAAGGCAATGAGTTTAGCTCTGGTCTTCATGAAGCCAGACTTTAATAAAGAATTTATCATTTATACAAGCTCAACATAAGAAGCAATTTTTGTTGTCCTTTTGCAAAAGAATGATCAAAATAATGAACAACCTATAGCCTACGTGAGTCAGAGCTTATCTGACGATGAAATCAAGTATTCTTATATTGAAAAACATGCTTACGCTCTCATTAAGGCTATAGAGAAATTTCTCCATTTCATTCTTGGCAAGCACACACAAGTAAATGTCCCTTTACCTGCTGTCAAGTTCTACTTTCACAAACTCATATTTCAGAAAAATTTGTGCATTGGCTTGCAAAGATTCAAGAACATGATTTAATGATTACTACTTCCAATACTATTAAGGGACATGACTTAGCACTTCAGTTGGCTCAACATCCTGAACCAAGTGATTCTTCTGAAGAAAATGAAAATGCTTTGTCAACACTTTTCTTTATCGAAAATCAAAATCTCGACTTTGTTGAACGTCCTTGGTACAAGGACATAATTTTTTACTTACAATATAAAAAATGTCATGATCATTTAGAGTCTTGTCAACGAAGGAGGTTACATCTCAAAGCCTCCAAATATCTCATTTTGGGAAATTCATTATTTCGAAGATATGGTGATGGGTTTCTATTGCGATGTATTGATGATATTACAACCCAAAAAATCTTGAAACAGATACATGGATCATCATAATCAAATTTACACATTGGTATACATGGATCTTCAGAATCAAATTTACACATTGGTGGTCATTTTGCAACAAAGACTACTGCTTTCAAAATTCTAAGAACATAGTATTATTGGCCTTTTATTTTTCAAGATTCTTTCAAATTTACAAGGGCTTGTGATAAATGTCAAAAATTCACTGGTAGAGGACAATTTTATGTTATGCCTCTGCAACATGTTCTTCCTGATTTTCCATTTTCCAAATGGGGTTTAGATTTCATTGGTCCATTATTCCTCCATCTTCTGCAGGACACATTTTTATAGTCACAACTATAGATTGCTTCACTAAATGGACTGAAGTTGTACCACTTAAACATGCACAAGATGAACATGTAATATCCTTTTTCGAATCAAACATTTTCTCTCGTTTTTGTCTTCCTCTTGAAATTGTTTTTGATAATGTCCTAACATTTATTTCTTCGAAATTCACTGAATTTCTTAACAAATTTGGTGTGAAACACTTAACTTATTCTACCTATTATCTGTAAGGAAATGGACAACCTGAGTCAACTAATAAGAATCTGATAATTTTTTTGAAGAGAATAATAGATGATAAACCCCGTCAATGACACACACAACTTGGTTACGCTCTTTGGGCAGATAGAACCACCACCAATTCTAGCATTGGCCATACCCCTTTCCAACTGTTATATGGCCAAGAAGCCACCATGCATGTAGAATTGGAACTTACCTCACTTATATTGGCATTACAAGATGAAGAGTTAAATTCATCAGATATTTCCCAAAAAATTAATGTTTTGCTTGCTCTTGAGGAACAAGAAAGCATGCTTTAGAAAATTTTAAGAAAAAAAAACAAACAGTTAAAAAATATTTTGATAAGAAAGCTAAATCTTCCATTTTCAAGGTTGATGACAAAGTATTGCTTTGGGATGCGGCTCATGCTGAAAAGGTGCTGAAAAGGGAACACACTCCAAGTTTCAGAAGTTGTGGCTAGGTCCATATAAGATCGCCTCTGTCATAAGCACCGACTCTTATTTTCTTAAGGACACGAAAGAGTGATTGTTCTCATTTACAACTAATGGCTCACATATGAAGCATTATGATGATCTAGACTAACTTGATTGATTATTTTAAAGCTGCCTGTATATATTTGTTTTATAGTTTATTGTATATACTCTTATTTTCTTATTCCCCAATCAATTTTCCTTATTTGTCAGTTTTGACTTAATTATGTTTTTAACATTGTTCTTTCTATTTTGTAAATCCATTTTCCTTCTCATGTCAACCACACATTATACTGATTTTGCAAAATCTATAAGAGAATAAATATATAGATGATGTTCTTGGGTTCGTAATACTACTTATGTAGCAATTGCCAAACCTACAATTTTTTTACTAATTCATGAAGTAATAGATATTTCCGCTTCTTCTTTCATGTTCTTCCCTCCATACTGTTTTTTTGCAAGAGCATATCAGAGAAAAGGTTGATAATTTCATGAAATATGAGCAAGCAAAACCAAATGTCTACGTAGCCACTTTAAAAAATTGACTACCCTATGGAGTCGCAAGTTGTTGACTCATAAAATGGTCAACTAGCCACCTACCTGCAAATGGTTGTAAGGCACTAATAATTTTTTTTATTATCTACCTATAAATTATAAATAATTAACTATAGACATGGCTTCCTAGTTAAAGAAGAGAAATCGACAATGCAATTGTTCTCTAAAGAATGATCTTTTTGCAGTCTATTTCAGTTTTCTTGAGACATTTTGATGCATCGATCACTATTTATTAATGAATTTCTGGAGGTAATCGTTTAAAAAGGTATACGTCTTTTTCTTGGTTATTAGCGACAATGAATGGCCATCCACGACATATTATATTCATACAAAAAGTTATTGTTTTATTAAAGGGTTGGTATATATTGAAGTTTTCATATGCATATACAAGTCATGTGCAAGTGATAAAGTGGACTTCACATTTAAAAATTTTGTTATATCCCAGTGATCTAATGTGAAACGATACTCAACAACTTAACATAACCTTGCATATTATATAAATTATCGAGCTCTTGTTATGAAAGAGGTGGCGTGGTGAAGTTTAAATGTGGGAGATTCTTTTCAACACAACACATATGGTATATTGCATATTGTTTTTGTATCACATGTTACTTGCCCTTGACATCTACGTTGGAATAAATATGTTGTCACATCTTAAGGGTAGCGATGAATGTAGTTTTAATTTTGAAAGGAGGAAGGTTGGTAAGTATCAACCACTGTTCCATATGACATAAAGTATTTTGTTGATATGGATATTGGGCACATGATTTGTAGCAAAATTGACATACTATATTGCGTTGTTATTGGTTGTAATTGCTAGTGTAATGTTGATTTGGAAAATGATTTAATGTTTTTTTGGGGACATGAGTCTCATGCATTGAATGCATGGATGTGGGGTTTTCGTGAGGTTACCACCCCGAGCATTCTGGCATTTTCATTTTGTTTCTTGGAATTGAGCTATAGAGTGATTGTTGTTCGACCCTAGTCGTGGTTGTTTGACAATGAAACTCATTGTTTTCAAGGGAAAACAAGCGGTTAGTGAAGGTATGTTTACTGTAGCTAATACCCATCAATGCGTATTGAATATTTTGCAATGATAATTTAGGACGAGCTCTGTTGACTGTGAATGTGCATGATTCTTTTCTTGTGAGTTCGTTCTGTCATATTTTATTCCTTCACGAGAATGAAATACTCGGTTCACTTTGTTGTTGAATTATCTGGCCTGTATCCATCAAATGTCATAAAGTCTTGTTGGGTTTCACCAAGCTATCTCATAATTGTTCTTCCTTGACATATTTTTTTATGGTGAAGGTGGGTAGTCAACTCTAGGCCCATGACGACATAGTTTGAGTGTTTTCTTTGTTTAAATAAAAAAAAAGGGGCTGCTCATCGACTTGCCCTTTATCTATAAGTTTAAATTAAACCCTTCTATCATCTTGATATGTAATGCTCGACTTATTGAAGCCTATGTCGTATGGAGTATCTTCTTCTTGCAACCAAGGTTGTGGGTTTTTCATGTCTATGACGGGGTTGCACCTCGCGTCTTTCTTTCCTGGAAATTATGTTTTGAGTCATGATACAAGGGGATATATTTGGTCTGGTTTCAAATCCAATCTTTTAAAAACCATCTTGTCGCTCTTCTTGATCAATATCATATGTTAAGGTTGTTTTGTTGCAAAACCCTAGGGACTCACATCCTTTCATGTTGAAGGATATGTTTCAATCCTTGGTCTCTTTTGGGGAAGTGACTACTATGCATTGATTGTTCAATGGATGAGAATGACCTTTTTCTTGAAAGTAATACAATGACAACTCAAATAATAAATATGTTTAATGTTATCTTTGACCTATCTAGTTTTTGTTTATACAAGGGTTATTTGGAATGGTTCAGATAAACTTGAAATAAATGAATTTTTTCATTTCCAAACCTTAACTTTTAAGAAAATATTATACAGTCTGATGATTGTTGGATTTTGAAGGATCTATTGAACAATTTGCTTAATTCTGGATATATTGCTTATATTATTTCTATGATTATATAATGGTGATATAAGTGGTCTACATTCATCGATTTTTACTATTGGAAAAAAGGGGTTCAATTGAGTTTGACATATCATTGCAACTGATAGTTATCATTGCTCATAGCATGGATTTTAATGGAAATGAGATTCCTTGAATATTGGGATGTCCTATTACATTATACATGATTGATTCCCTCATGCTTTCACTTTCCATAAGTTATTCCTTCATTCCCATATTCATATATCATTTCAAATGTTCATTTACCTTTTCCCATGTGTAATGAAATTAAATATTTTTTTTATTAAATGATGCTGATAATGGAAATAAGAGCATGTTATGATTGGGATATTGTATATGGTTATGGTAAGTTTTGAAGAGGTATGTTGAAGACTGGTTATACTTGATTAATTCAATTTATATTGCTCAAGGCCAACTCCTCCATATTTTCACTTTCCATGAGTTATTCCTAGCTCCCAATTCCATATCCATTTTATTCCATAAGTTCCCCCCCCTGATGCATGAAATCTTTTTTACAATAAATGAATGACCGAGGCAGATATAAATTGAGAGAGGCAGTTATAAAGAAATTGTTTGACTTTATGATAGACTATTTTTGAACATGTGCCATCTCATTCTCTATCATTATATCACTTTTTGCACATTACAATCCCATCATATTCCCAAATACATTGTCTCTCCCATGTTCTTAAGTGATAACTACTTATGTAATTATTGAAGAATTGAAGGACATATATGATATCTTCATTGATCCCTCTCCTATGTATCTCCTTGATTGCTTGCATGTGGTTTGCTGTCAACAGAGTTGTTTCTAAGTTATGTAGGAAAAATGGTATTTAATGTTTATTAGCTATTGTATGCATACTCTGAATCTTATTTACACTTATAGATGAATTTATTTAGTAGAAGAAGTGGTGACAGAGGAAACATGGGAAGAGGGAAAAGACCAAATGAATTTTGGGGAAATAAAATACTCTGCTTCTCAATCCATTTTGATGCTGACTCTAAGGAGTTTAATCAACTCCTACAAACTGGTTTCTTGAACTTAGCATGAAAAGGGGATTTCCAACCCCTTCCTCCACTTGAAAGACCACCCCTTCAACCTCATCCAAAAATTTATGGAATTCTTGTACAACCACATGTTTCATTACCTCATGAGATTCCAACCAATGATGGTTGGAATGAGATTGTCAACCCTCCTCGACATCAAGCTCAAGGATGACCCACAACTTCATTTCCATTACCTTCACCTCCTCCAAAGTGGTCTACCCTACATATTACATCTGAACCTTCTCATGGACATTCCACTCGGCCATTAAAGAAGCTAAACTATCAAATTCAAGAGCCTGATTCTAGCAAAGGAAAACGACGTGCCCAATTTTTCAACTCTAATCAGTCAGTAACCCCTTCACATTTAGTCACTTCTCATGCCAAACGTCAGAAAATGAAAGTAAACATATTTCCTTTGAGGACATGCATCCGGAAGCATCAACGACAAGAGTTAAATCGCCAATTGACGAAGGTTCGTAAGTCACAAGGCCACAAGAAAGTAAACAGAGGCAAGTTGCCTCACATAAAAGATATGACTTCTAATTTTATATTGTTATTATGATGTTTTTTATTGATGAGGACAATTCTGGCTATTTTTGGGACAATGGTATGTTTTGAACAAAGTGATTATTCATCATTTTGGTTATTTTCACAACAATATTATTT
>JASDQU010104269.1:253278-283169 GCA_032191745.1 Picea mariana
TTTAAGTGAGATTACTTTACTAGTTCATTCATCTTTGAAATACATAAGTGCTAAGAACTTCTTGTTGATAGGAGGATCCTATTGAAGGTGACAATAAGGAGAGCCAAGAAGTATTGATTTCCTAATATACTTCACAAAGGTTTATCACCTGTCTCTGATAGTTTTTGGATTCTTATTAGATTTCTGGATTAGTTTTCAGTATTGATTGAGGATTTTGTGCAAAGTCAAGGCAGTGGAATTTGTGGCCTGTCATTTAAGCTTTGTTTCAGTCTTGATTTCACTTAATGATACCAGTGGTCTTTGTATGATGCAATATACCATCTTTGAGTGCTAAGTCTCATTCTGGTCCTTACCTTTTGGGTATGAAGAATGTTGTTGGTTGTATTTTAGACTTGAAAAAATAAAATCTTTGGATAGTTTTGAAGTCTCATTGAGTTTTTTTGTGCAATCTTTATCAGTTTTTTTTTATTTCTAAATTTGTTCAAAAATATTTTTTGTTATGAATATTTTCTTTTCATTTTGACCTACTTAAATTATAAAAGATAAATTAATTCCAAAGACACATTTCTTGAGAATTAATTTGAATTTTTTGGAAAAGAGGCTAAAAACAAGGGGTAATAATCCCGACTATTTTTCTCTAGCCAGGAAGAATTCAAAAATGTTTGTATTGGGATCAATCCATTCATTTTCATCAACACCCGATACCCATTATTGTAAGAAAATTCCACTAAATGAATATAGTCCTCCCACTTGGATGGCTGGTCCATCAAATACATCCTGAACATGTCCTTAATTATTATGTTAGTCCTCTCTGTTTTCCCATGAAACTCTGGGTCATATGTTGTAATAAGATTTAGATTTGTCCCAAAGCATTTGAACAAAACTTTGCAAAATTTGGATGTAAACCTTTGATCCCTATCTAAAACTATTGCCTTAGGGACTCCATATAACCTGACAACTTCTTTCATGTAAATTTCTGCAATATTTGTTGCCTTGTGTGTAGCCTTTACTAGAATTAAATGTGCGGCCTTGGTCAAATTTTCCACCACCACCATGATGGAATCATGCTACTTAACTTTCCTAGGAAAGTTTTTAATAAAATCCAAGGTGACTACCTCCCATTTCCATTCTGGAATGGGTAATGGCTATAACATCCCCACTGGATGTCTATGTTTTGTTTTCACCTTTTGGCACTCTAGACACTTGGCGATATAATACCACTTATTTCTTCATTCAAGGCCAAAAGTATTGGCTCCTCATAGCTACAATTGAATTCTGATATCGTGGGTTCCCAACATATGACACATTATGCATTTCCCTCATCACTATATTTTTCAGCTCTCTGGAATTTGGCACATATACTTTGCCTCTGTACATGAGGATTCCATCCTATTGTAGCTCATAATATTTAAATTTCTTATAAAAATTACCTTGTTGTAATGTTTATTTTATTTTCAAATAATGTTGATCTGAATTTGCTGCTTCAATAATTTGTTCTTTCAGATCAATCATGTACTTGTTGATGGTTGCAATATGCATTTCATGCACTCTTCTGTTGAACGCGTTGACCATTTGATTCTCCTTGCCTTTGATGTGATTAATTTCAAAATCATACTCACTAAGAAATTTGAACCATCTAGTTTTCTTAGCATTTAGCGTTGGCTATCCAAACAAAATTTTCAGACCACAATGGTCTATCCTTAGCTCAATTTTTCTCCCCATGAAGTAATGTCTCCACATTTTTCAGTGCATGAAAAATGGTTTCTAATTCAAAGTGATGTGTAGCATAATTATTCTTGTGCTCTTTTAAATTTCGGGACTCATAGCACAACACATGATCCTTTTGAGTGAGGACTCCACCAAGCCCTTCCTTGCACACATCAATGCACACAAAAAAATATTCATCAGGGTCTACAATATTCACGCACTGGTCAAAATGTCTTTTAGTTGTTGAAATATTTCTTCACACTTGGAAGTCCATTTGAATTTCACTTCCTTCTTTTGCAAAGAAGTAATGGGGCTTACAAGCTTTGAAAAACCTTTTATGAATCTTCGATAATAAGCTGCAAGACCCATGCATGATATAACCTCTGTAACATTTCTTGGTGTTGGCCATCCTCTAATGTCCTCTATCTTCTTGGGATCAACTATTATTCCATCTGCTAAAATAATATGACCCAAGTAATGAATTTTCCTTTGATAGAAGATGCACTTAATTAGCTTGGCATACAACTTATGCTCTCTCAAAACTTTTAGAACCATTCTTAAATGTTTCTCATGTTCCTCCTATGTTTTCGAGTAGATGGGTATATAATCCAAGAACACAATTATAAACTTGTATAGGTATTCCCTGAACACTCCATTCATCAAGCACGTGAAAACAATTGGGGCATTTGATAGTCGAAATTGCACTACTGTGAATTCATAATGCTTGTATCTTGTCTTGAATGTTGTCTTTTTGATATCTTCTTCCTTTATTCTCACTTGATGATATCTTGATCTCAAGTCCATATTGGAAAATATTCTTCCACCTTTCAATTGATCAAATAGATTATCAATCCTTGGAAAGGCATATTTTCTTTATGATGACCTTATTCAGTTGTCTGAAATCAATACATAGCCTTAAGGTTCCATATTTCTTCTTCACGAACAACACTGGGGCTCACCAAGGTGACAAACTTGGGCATATATACACCTTCTTTAATAGTTCTTCAAGCTGCATTTGCAACCCTTTCAATTCTGGTGTGCTCATTCTATAAGGTGTCTTGGACAATGGGACAACTCTTGGCACCAAATCAATAGAGAAATCAATGTCTCTCTTTGGTGGCAGTCTCGGGATATCCCCAATTTTTTTTTCAAAATATCTCAAGACTAGATGGTCTTCAATGCTTGACATTTAATCTCTAGTTGTCTCTTCCATATGAGATGCAAAAATATGACATCCCTTCCTAAAACTCTTTTTCAATTGCATGGATGAAATTTCTCTAACAACTACAATTCTTGGAATGCCTTGAACTTTTCCTTGCTTCCCTTCCTCATCAAAACAAGCAATTTTCTTGTTGTAACAATCTAGGACATCATGGTGTTTTTCCAACCAATCCATTCCAATCAGACAATCATATGAACCCAATGATATGATTTTCACATCTACCTTTATGCTGAGTCCATTCATGCCTATTGGACACTATTTAACTAGCTCATTAATTTTCCTCTTAGCCCCCGTGGCTAACTAAAATAACCAAGATTTTTTATGCAAAATCCTTTTCAAGTGAAATATTTCAACAATGTTAGAGTTTATGTAACTATAGATAGCTCCATAATCAATTAAAATTGATATGGGTTGGTTATCATTCATACCTTTTACTTCAATCATAGGGGATAGATATTATGTTTTCTTGTTGTCTAAGATTGCATAAATCCTTGGCATGTTTTCTCCCATGTCTTCAATTGTTTCAACCTCCTGAATGTTGTGAACAATCCTCATTCTTTCTTCTTTGTGAGGGAAATCCATATACAAGTGATCTCCCTCACATCCCCAACACTTCATGGGTTGTTGCCTTGGCATTTTCCCAAATGAATCTTCCATCCTAGCTCATTTTGGGTTGACTTTTCTTGTTGATTTGCTTGTAAGTTGTTCTTAAAAAAGGGTGGCTTAAAAACCTTTTTGTCTTTGATCCCTCTTTCTTTTCATCTTATCACTCCATTATTTTTGGGAGACCAACCTCCCTCTACTCTATTCATAAATATGCTTTTCTCTCCTTATGGTCAAGAATACAAATAAATAATACCAAGCTAGCACCTACCTGAGGTCAATAAATTATTGAGAAATTTGTCTCCACCGTGCAAATCCATCATGGATCATCTCCCAAGTGCCAATCTATCTCAGACCATATAGGGGATAAGCATACACTATGTACTCAAAATTTCATAAAACACCCCAAACATGATGTAAACAGTTTCAAAGTAACTCTAAAAGATAAAAATCATTCTTTACTAGGAAAGTGTTTACATTGACAACTGTCAACTTCCTCTGCAACTCCACCAAACTTGCTACCTAGGAATCTATATCGACTACAGTACTATAATCAACCATTGTTACCTATAAAAAACCTATCACCCATGTTATCACAATGTTGATCCAAAGAATAATGACCACTTGTGAATGTGAAGGAACATATCCATAGAACGAAAGAATGTGAAACTCCATCATCCTCCAAGTCAACATTGGGTCAACATCAATGGATACCACCTCATGAGTTTTCAAAGACATCATGTAAAGATAATCATATCTCCATACAAGATCAAGACAAGTGGATCACATCTATACAAGTCACAAACATAGAAATCTACTCAATTCAACTCCTCCATCTTGGAATACCAAGCTTGTGGTATAGGTACCAACTGTTGGATTACTGAGAGGGGAGGGTAAATCAGTAATAGAGAAATTTAATCCTTTTTCACCATAAAATGCAAGTGTTATATCAATGTAGCTTTATCATCAAATAGTTGCTGAGTAAATAAACAATGAAAAAATGAGAAATCACACACATACACAATACACCAATGCTTTACGTGGAAACCCAAAGCGAGAGAAAACCACATAATGTTTTTTCTTATATGTCTTTAAGAATTACATTCATTGGAAGCACCAACTTCCTTTGTTTTCCAGCTGCAACTGGAAGGAGGCTCCAACCCCCTAATTTCTCAGGCTACAATATGAGGGAAGATCCAACTCCCCAATTCTTTGGCTACAATCAGAAGGAGGATACGACCCCCTATGTTCCTCAGCTACAACCGAAAGGTGGTTACAACCACCTGTCCTTGCCTTGTCCAACCGCCCTGTCGTAGAAGTAGAATGATGGAATCACTGTCACACTATCACTGTGAGATATACTGCTGTAAACCTGTACCAATCAATCTACTCCAAACAACATGTACCAACAAACTGAACCATGCATAAACCATGCATAAACTTGTACCTCAACCTATAATCAACCTATACCATAAACAAGTGCATCAACCATGCACCAATCTATACCAAACAAACTGTAATCAACCTGTACCATAAACAAGTGCATCAACCATGCACCAACCTGTACCTCAACTTGTAATCAACCTATACCATAAACAAATGCATCAACCATGCACCAAACTGTACCAATCATGTATCAACTATGACTCATCAAGATTTACCAACATCATCAACTATACACCTCATGTATGTGCCAACTCATCAACTACTTGTCTCAACCATGTACCCAACATGTACCTCAACCAAAANCCATCATCCAAATCTGATTTGTAACTCTGTAATAGACCTGGTGTATATGATCACATACATGCAAACCTTCATTAACTTTAACAACAAGAGTCTAGCATTTTCATCAAACTTTACTTTAGTCTCACATGACTAGTTTTGGATGAGTCAACAATCCTAACTTGAAATAATCATAACTATGTACCTGTAATGAATAAAGATATGAAAATAATACACAATGTTCTTCAATGTGTTTTATGCAATTCCTCCAGGTGTCACTACTTGGAACCTCTCAGAAAAGGAGTTATAACAAAAATGACATACCTTGTTGAATTCTGGCCTATTCTAGAGAGTGAACTTGTAGAGCGTTCCCCGCATGGAATATTTGTTGTGTGGAATTGAAAATTGTACATAGAATACTACAAACTGTACTCTAACCAACACATTTGGTCTTATTGAATTTGGATATTTTATGAATAAGTTATGACGTTTTTACCCGAAACACCTGTTTTAGACTAGTTTTAGGACTAGGCACAAACCCTATTTTCCACGCCGTGTAACTCGAAAAATACAATGACCCACAAGCTAAAATTTGTACCAAAACTACTTGGATATTTTTCTTCAATGGAATCTTAGTTTAACGGTCTGAATCATTCTAGAAAAAAAAGTTATTGCGAAAATGGTGAGATGACCTGTAAATAACATACCTTAGAAAACATCATCAAAAGAATTTATCCTTCCTTGAATTTCAGCCTTCTTTACTTCACCTTCCCTTTGAAATTTGGCTTAGATATCCTTTGGTTACCTCAGTAACCTGGAGATATTCAATATGCTCAAGTGTGATTAAAATGAGAGTCACGACTCTTATTTATAATTTCATGTAGCTTCCTCAAGGGGTTACCTTTTAACCATCTTAATCCACTTTCCTTATTTTAGGGTTAACCCACTTCTAATTTCTGCATTAAATTTATTATTTAAATAATTTCTTTTGTATTCACTTTGACTTATAGTACACTCATCACTTCACTTTATTATTTACCTTCTAAAATCTCTTACACCACTTTGACTACTTTGACCTTTTGGGACTTTTAGATGACTCATGAGGGTTCTCCAAATTCACATGGCCATAACTCTCTAACCGTGAGGAGTTATGTGACGTTCCACATACCACTGGAAATGGAATGACATATAATATCCATATAGAATAGTATTACCTTAAAATATATTAAAACTCATACAATTATACATGAAACAACCTTGAGTCCATTACCCAAACCTTTGTGCTACCATAATTCGCTACCAGACTTTCTCCAAGGGTTGACATCAATCTACAATATCACTCTCCAATGGTTGACATCAATAACAACCAAGAATCCATACCAACTGTCCATCAACCTAAGCCAACTGTCTGACACTATACAATGCCATCAACAATTTATGAATATGAGAATCCTTCCCATGCACCTCAAATCTTCCATATACTAAAAAAACTTGAAATAGGTCAATTCCCTCATCCCAAGAGAATCCTAAAGAAAGACTAAAGTCATGGGAAAATACCTATATCTAAGAGAATCCATGGGAAAATCCCTTTGTATGAATGAATCCATCAATCCTATCCTTGTACTCTACAATACTCCCATCAATTGTAAAAATGGAATCAACATCATCCTCCATCAATACATCAAACCTCTCCTTTTCTTGAAAACTAGAAGGTTCACAAAAGGAAAAAAACCAATGCAATAGGACTAGCATATCTCCTAGGAACTATACTCTTCCTAATGGAAGATCCGAGTGCTCCTACCTATGATTGAGCCTCATCAAAACTATAAGACTAATTCATCTTCTCACTAGAATGTACACAAGCTACTGGATCAAAATGTAACCTATAACAACCACCCTCTATCACCCCTCTAGACAAGGCCCTCGTAATAGATAAAATAAAATCAATGATGTTGCACTGTTGTCCCTCAAAATAAAATATCCAATATATATATATCATACATAACACTAAAAGAATATTCTTCTTCAAAATAGGGAACAAATAAATATAGCTCAATGCAAGAAAATCACCTGAAGGGATTTGAAAAGAGCCAACTCCTCTCACATAATAAGTGGCATCATCACCAAGCTCCACAATTATGATTCCCTCTTTGATTATGAATCCTACTTAAAAAATCCGTGTCACATTTCATATGTCTTGAAGCTCCACTATCCACATACCATCCAACACTAGACACAATGTTAGAAGATAAACAAGAAGCAATAAAAAAGGAAGTGCCAAACTGAGTTGATTTCCTCTACATCTACTACAATCCCAGCTACAACCTATTTCATACCCTTTCCCTTCTTCTTCCATGGACACTGGTCATCATAATGTCCCATCTCGGGGCATCAAAAGCACATCATCTTACTCAGGTCCTTTTATGTATATGTCACATCCTTCTTGAAGCTTTTCTTATTACCATTTTTCATCTTCCCGACAAGAGCCAATAGCATCTGCTTCCCCTTATTTCTCCAAAAGACTACAATATGATTTATTCTTGCATAAGATCGACCCAAAGCTTTAGAAAGTTTGGTATACTCTCTCAAGGACAAACACCATGAACAAAAGGCATCCAGGAAGGAGCAAGTCTATTTAAGGCAATGGACACCAACTTTTGATCCTCCACCATTGTTCCAATCTTGCATAAGATCAACCCAAAGCTTTATAAATTTTTGGTATATTCTCTCAAGCACAGATGTAATGTCCCCAAGCTTAACCAAGGAACATTACATGTGGAAATTTCACTTAAAAATTAAAAACAAAAATTCTGCTAAATAAATTCTTGTATCTTACTTGCTACTTAATCATATACATAGATTTAGCAATTTTTGATACCCATAACTATATGCAACTACAACATGCTAAAACAATTTGAATGCAACCAAAAAACTCATTTACGACAACAGATAAATCATTATCAATCATAGATTTAACACACAATGATTAAAACTCATAATACAACACATAAAACAAATTAGACACTTATCTTTTTAAAATAGTTGTGCAATCGACTGCTTGGGACAAACATTCCACCCAACCATATAATTTTTGTCCCAAATATCAACAACAAGTCACCCCCGAAGTGAGGTTACCAATCTAAAAGAGAGAGTGGTCTCTCACTCTCCACTCAGCTTAGAAATCCCACAAACCATTGGCATTGTCCTACAACTATCCTGATTTTCCACTAGCTCTCTTCCTCTCAAATTGCCCAACCCAAGGAATGTACCCCTTCACCTCTCTTAGTCCATCAAGCGTCCCATTTGTTTATCAATGTCTTTGGTGTGGGTAACTAGGAATATCACTACTAGGAAACTCAATGAAACTCATTTCCCGAAAACCACTAGGAAACAACAACAAAAGCTTGCTACTAAGTGCAACTCACACAAGAGTTCACTCTTCACACCTAACAACTTGGTTCTTCAATATTCAGCTCAAAAAACACACTTGATTTTTCCCTCCATCACTACTCTAGCTCCAACACACTTCTTTGTTGTTCTCTGCTCTACTTCCCATGCAAAAACACGATTTTATAATTCTCCCCTCTGCCCATACAAATTTCCTCTCTTTGCTTGCTTGCTTGACTTACACTCTTCCCTAAATTGTTTGTAATCATCCCCATGCTCCCAATAACTATGGGATGTGACTCATGACACCCACCCTCTTACATGCATTCAATGATTGGGGTTTGGGAACACTCAACGACAAAAATCATAAGGTTCACTCAAAGCATTAAAATCAGGAAAAAATATTTGGGAATTAAACTCATGAATAAAACCCCCTTTTCTAGACCCATACTCTCTTGTGGATCAATCAATCCCCATCAATGTCCATGTCCCCTCAACATTTGACATCACATTTTATTTATTAAAATTTAGAAATACAATTCACATATACATCGTTTGGCCACAACTATACATTATATCTACATTAATTAAACTGAGGATTATAACGGGGACGTTACAACAAACATCTTGAACAAAAGGCATCCAAGAAGGATCAAGTTTGTTTAGGGCAATGGACACCAACTATTGATCCTCCACCATTGTTCCAATGACAGCTAGTTGATCCCTCAGTTCATTGATCCTCAACAAATACCTCAACATGGTATACATGTTTCTCATGTGAAGAGTTAAAAGTTGGTTTCAAAGAAGAAACTATTGAGAAACACAAGAATTTTGAAACAACTTAACCAAATCATCAAACATGTTCTTACATGTCGTCTTTGTTATCCCCTAGCATAGGGATAACCAAGGAGATCACGTCTCGAGGCCCACAGGTCCTAGACATGGAGTACTGAGAGCCAAACGACTTGAGCATGGCCCCAGAGGGCCCCTCTTTTATTCGGTGCAGTCCACGTATCACCAACATCAGTATCCATCACACCAGCCTGATCCTGAAGTAACAATGAGTGTTGCTCCATGAGGTAATGAGTCCGAGTATCATGGTATGTATCACTCTATTTTTTGAAGCACTTGAAATTGTTGTATCAAATCCTTCTTCATTTCATGACGTTTGCTTGGAAATTATTCTCTTTGCCTCGTTTAAACCTGGAAGGATGACACAGTGCCCTAGTAAGTTGGTTTCCCTTTAGGATGGGTTGCTACTAGGTGGATCTGTGAAAAGTTATCGTCCGTTCCCTCCATACTTACCACTTTCCATATTTATTCCTTCCATCTCCCGTATCCTTGTTTGGGCATTGGATACACTAGGAAGGGTTGTACCTTACCTCGTGGGAAGAAGGGGCTAAAGGCCCATAGGGTAAAAGTAGCTGGCAAGAGTTAAGAGCCATTTTGAAACCTTCGAGATGCTTCACCCAGGGATCCCCGAGAAAGCAGTGAAAAGCTTATTAGTAAGAAAAGGGGACCCACAAGATAACATAAACACTCAAGGTACTAGTTGATGGATATGAGGTCTCATCACGAGCCGACCTATTATGACCATGGGCATGTAGCGGTATGAAATTACCACATATATGGTTACCAAATCAAGGTAGTGGCTCTTGGTGGCATAACCAAGAGAAATGGGGTCTCATCATGAGCCAACCTTCTCATTTCCTTGAAATGTTTGTGGAGAACACTGTCACCTCTGGTCATCAAGCCAAGATAGTGGCCCTCAACTATTTCCTTGAAGCACAAGAGAAAAAGATCAAAATAAATAAAGCTAAGAATAAAAGGCAATGAATGGGCTATGAAACAATTGCATTTATGACAAGGTGCAACTCGCCCTCCACAAAGGCACCCACATGTAAGACTCTACATTTCCCTATTATCACATGCACCCCATGCTCAAATATTTACCCCATGCCACCTCATACACTTACATGACTTGGACTAGACTCCACATGAGAAACACCCCAAACTTAAGAGAGGTTAGCCTAATAGGACAGCCCGAGATTTTCTTCAAACCTAACTTGTCAAATTGCATAACGTCTTTGAGCATTTGTTTGGGGTTAGCGGGGGTTTGATGCACATGTTTGAGTAATTTAATTATTAGAAGTGATTTACATGCTATGATACTTGTGACTTATGAACCCCTAGAGGGCGTACTTGTTGTTTCTGTATGACCTTTCCAAGTGGACAGGTACACATGAGGGAATGATTAGCTTGGACTTTCATGAGGGCTCAAAGCCCACAAGTGGATGCTAGAACCCCAACCAAGGGGTAAGAAGAGATTGAAGGCTTGCACAATGAAGGAAGAGGGCGTTGCCTTTTGAGGCACCCTGACAGGCCTAAATAATGAGAGGCCACCCTTTCCCACCTAGATGTTGGCTTTGAAGACCTTGGACGTCACCCTAGTAGCCCCATGATGTCACCCAGAGCTAGGGTTTGACATTGAGAGATGTTGGGCTGCAGTTTTGGCACGTGTGGCATGGAGGAGGGCCTTTGTAGGCCCAACGTTTTTCTAGATGACCTCAACATCTCATGGAGGATGCCTAATGTCACCCTAGAAAGGATGACGTCACCCTTTTTAGTGTTTTAATGTTGAAAATTGATTTAATTTTGAATTTTAAGAGCAAATTGACATGTAGGCTCTGTTTTATGAAAAGACACAACTGTTGGATTAATTAGCCAGAATTTCCCATATAAATATGGTTGGTTAAGTTCATTTTTACATAATAACTCATCACACACAAGTGGTGGTTTGAAATTTTCGCCCTCTTTAAGGGTTATTGGCTGAAATAAGTAGTGCACACCTCTTGGGAGAGCTTTATGGTGGTGTATTTTGGCATTTTTCATGGTGGAATGGTCTTCAACTAGGGTTTGACTTGATTATTCTTGGTGAAGTAAGTGGAAAATCTGCATTTTTATTCATGCTATGGATGTTTGTGGTAAAATTTACTTGTTTCATGTCTAAGATTATGAAATTGCTTGTTTAAACCCTAGGGGAAAAACAACAAATGCTTCTTTCTCTCTATAACTATTTTACCAGCTTGATCTTGCCAATTATACATTTTCTTGGGAGTGATTATTAGAGCCCTAAAGTGCTATCTCTCTAGTAATCTCATCCTTGCCACCAATTAAATTGTCTTTCAAAAAATCTAAGGAAGGAAGGTATGCTAGGGCCTAGAAGTGCCCACTCTCTAGAAAAACCTCCCTTAAAAGGGAAAATGCTTGAGGCCTTGAAGTACCAACACCTCTTTCATTTACTTCTTTCCTTAACTAAGCATTAACATTATTTTATTTCCCAAGTGATATTGTTACTATTATTGACTCCATAAGCCCTTAAAAGGCATTGATTTCTACACTCTTGTGGATGAATGAGACCAAACAAACTTTCAAAACATCTTCTTGAAACTTTCACTAACACTAACAACCATATTATTGTTGCTATAATTGTTGTTGCAACCCTTATTTAGCAGATTTAATCAACATACTAACCTCTAAAACTAACCCAAAAATTTGCATTTGCCTAAGTGCTATCATCCCGAGGCTCTAGTCTTCCTTTTGTTGTTGTTCTAGGTGCAAATTTCTAAAGTTGTTTAAGGCTGTTGTTGCTGTTGTAACTACTGTTACAGCCATCAATGCAGCCCCTTAACATCCCTCAAACTATCTATAAAACCACCCAACACTTGTACTAGGCAAACTTCTATCATTATATGCTAAAGTGTTTGTTTAAATTGCCTAATTTAAGTACTTTCTGAAGTGGTTTTGCCGCTGTCATAATTATCATTTTACTATTGTTGCAAGTGTTTTGACAGCATATTCAAGTCACTTATTGACTTGATTTAAATATTGAAATTGTAAGTGACAAAGTACTATCAAACTTTCAAGGTCTTTATATCATTCTTGTCATCATAACTTATTTCTAGACATATTTGTTGTTGCTATACATTTTATCTTTTAGTGTTTTAGTAGCATATTTATATCTTGAAGTCACTGGTTTGAAACATTGATATCATTGCTTGCTGCTAACATTTTTTGCTCCATTGGTAAAGAGAAGGTACCATTCAATTCACTTTTTCGTTTTCCCCCTTAAACTTTACCAAGTGATTTCTTTCCCCGAGTGACCTAGAAAGGGGTGGGTTTTACCTGGTATTTTTACTCTTCATCAACCAACTAGGTCTTGGGACATCTCCCTTGGAGTGAGTTTCTTCTCCTCCTAAATAGAAAGATGTATCCTATTGGGGTGACAGTGATAGGACTACCTCCATGTTATGTCAATCTAGGCCTACTTGCCTTTAGGCTTTGGGAAAGTATAGATTGTGCGATAACAATCTTATCGGAAATTTGTGAGATGAAGTGATCACTTATATAATCAAGAATGATTCTCTTCATTTTGGTTTCCCTCTTTTGATGAGTGACCAACTGAGTTATATTGATAGGATTTGGAATCTTTTTCTCAATATGTTCCCAAAGATCAAACTTCTCCATAAGAATCTAAAGCATGAGCTTCCATGGAACAAAATTGGAGCTCCATCCAACTTGTCATGCTCTTTGAGACCGAGAGTCCCCTGAACAAGTCTCTCAAGTGCACAAGATCAACAACATATGAAGTAGAAACAACCTTTCCAAGGGTCAATATGCTTCTCTCAGGCAACCTAGGGTTTGAAACTAAACAATGTCAATAAGGTCAAGTACCTATGTTGGGTAAATATTCAACTAAAATACAAGCTCCCTCGAGTGATCTCAATCACAAAAATATCTAATATGATGTTGAAAATTATGGACAAACAACAATTAATGCAAAACAAAATTTTCAACTCTTTGACTAGAGGTTTCCCAAATTTGAAGTTTATGAATTTTCAACCGTAGGGATGTTATGAAATACAGTATAAAACAACAATGAAAATAAAATAATATTTGACTTTTTGCAACAATGTATACAAGTTTCAACCCTCTAGGGAACTTACCCTACATAAACCAGATCTAAAAATTCACTTTTACAATAGTTAAACAACCCTTAGATTATTCAATGATGATGCCAAATCACTCAACAAATTGTCTTTTTACTTATGTCAAATCATTAAGACATGTATAGCTATAAATAAAAATACACGAAGAAGATATCTGACTAAAAATAAAATCAAATCTTGAAATTGCATAAGTTTTGGACATATTAAAACTTCATTAATAAGCTCAAGATAAAGTTTGTGTACATACCATAGCCTTCTCTCAAGGCTAGTACAAGTCACTAGATCTCCAAAAATCTAGCTCAAGAAACACTGAAAACCCTAGCTCAACCAAGGAGCTACAACATGCAAGAACAACTCCAACATATCCTTCGAAGGAAAGACATCCTCTTCTCTTCTTCTTCTCCACCAAAAATACCCTAGAGTTTTATCACAAAAAGCTAATCTCAAACCTCCAAGGGATAAAATCTAATCCTAGACTTTCAAGATGCTCCAAGAAGACCACAAAACCCTAGAGAGAGAGAGATCAAGTACAAATGAAGATATAAGAATGAGAGATCATCACCAATGTCTTCTTCACGTGAATCAACTCTAATATCTCACAAGGATCAATATCCAAGGCAAGATATCTTCTCTAGACTTCATAACTCCTCCTAGGGTTTCCTCACGAATCCTACCGACTTCCTCCAAAAAGTTGAGCACAATTAAAAGAGTACAATGATTATGATATATCATAAGGACTCTCTCCTTGTTCTATATATATCAGAGGTAAGAGAGGCCAACGATACCATTTAGGCTCAAGCCCTTACAAGAAACCTACAATAAGCACTTGTAGGGAAACACAAGTGAAGCGCTCCACTCCAAAGTACACATGTCATGCTCCAAGGTTACATCATACACGATAAGGGCTCCAAGATGATGTAACTACAAAAGGTATGGCCAAACCTCTCCAATGCAAGCCTCCACAAACTCCATTGATACCCTTAATCCATGTATGTCATTGGGTAGAACATTGTCGCAACCCATGCATCCTCGAGCAAACTCTAAGCCTCCAAATATAAACCCAAGAAACCCCATGCTATCTAGGTTTCAATCGCTCCTTTAAGATGCACAATGCTCCTCCCAAGTAGGGAGTTCTCCAAGCATGAGAATATCTCCATGTGGCCCAAGCTATCAAGAGAACTCCAATGCCTAGTGGAAGAATACCAAAACAACACCTAACTAAGGTCAAACAATCACTAAGCAAGCTATCTCCACTGTGCAAATCCATCATGGACCATTTCCTATGTGTTAATCCATCTTGGACTTGGGGGATGAACATACACCATATACCCCAAATTCCAAGAAGCACTCCAAACATGGTGTAAAAGGGAGTACTTGCAAAGTCCAAATGCCCTTCAAAATAAATCCTTATGCAAGTGATATTGATGCCCTTAAATTCTATTCATGATTATATTAATTAGAATTCTATTTCAATGTGCATAAGATTGATGAAGAATGGAGAATCTCCTATGCTCCGTTGAAGTTAGAAGGCTATGCATTAACATGGCCAAAAATCTACGTCAATGCTTGTCGACTTGCACAAGGACCACCAATGACTGAATGGGAGACCTTCAAGAATCTCGTTAAGTCATAGTTTTACCTCATTAGATACGAGAAACAAAAAATATATAATGGCCTTTCTTTCAGCAAAAACTATGACAAACCATCCAAGTCTACACCACGAAGTTTCGAAAACAAGCTATTCAATTGGGTATATCTCCCAATAATCCAAAAGTATTCATTACATATTTGGGAGGACTATTTTCCCATATTTGAAGACAAGTAACGCTTTTCAAACCAAAATTTATTGATGAATCCTTTGTGCAAGCATAACATATAGAAGGAGACAAGAATAAGACACAATGCAATGGATGCAAGCAAAGAGAGTAGCGAGAACAAAATAAAGGTGGAAAGAAGAAAGGCAAGCAAATTGTAGTAGTACACATCAAGGAAATGCCTACAATAACCGATGTAAGCATTGCAATGTCAATGACCATACATAAGAGATTGTTGGAAGTTGCACCTATAATTTTGTCTTAAAAGGTCCAAATCGTAGAAGAAGAAAAAGACCAACCAAAAGATGGACAACAATTCTAACCAATAAGGTAAAGTTGCATGCACCTTTATTCAAAATGAATTGGCTTTAAGTAGTCTCATTGCTAAAGAGGAAAGAGAGATGAATGGACTCTTTCACATCAAGATCCAATGGGAAGTGCAAGACCATCCTCATCCATATCTAATGGGATGGGTATGTCAAAGAGATGGATTTAGGGGTCACGAAGTAGTGCAAATCTAGAGTTTCCATAAGTAAAAACACCATGGACGAAGTAGTTGCAGACGTGATTCCATTGGATGTGTGCGGAATCATATTCAGAAGCCCATACTTCTATGTAAGAGATGTATTTAAGAGAGGGTTAAACCGATACCAACAATTTAAATATGGAAAATCTATCACAGTGGAAACACAAAGCAAGTCGAAGTTCTTGTTGATAAGTGAACACCAAGATTGAATGTGATCATTGCAAACAATAAGTTTGTATTCTTGTCCCTGAGAGAGTAAAAATGATAGGAAGAAGTTGGGAATATGGAGATAAAAGCATTGTGAAATAGAAAGAACCCTGCAACCACTAGAACAATTGATTGAAACCTATAAGTGTTTTAAGAACCCAAAGCATTGCCACCTATGCAGGGAGTGGACCACGAGATTCAATTGTCATTGGAATCTTCATTACCCAATATTGGATCATACCAAAAATCTCTAATAGAAGCTAACAAAGTGAAGACGCAATTGCAATAACTCCTAAAGCAAAGGGTCATAAACCCCAGTGCTTTGCCTTGTGGGCCACCTATCATCATTGTATCCAAGAAGGATGGACATTGGAGGATATGAATAGCTATCAAGCATTAAACAAGATCACTATTAAGAATAGTTATCCATTGACGAGGATTGCCACTTTATTGGATGTGTTGTGTCCATTTATAGATTCTTTTGTTATAGTTTATCTAGACAACATATTGTTATTCAATTCACTAGGGAAGAGCATATCTCACATTTGAAATAAGTACTATACACACTTCGAAGACATCCGATGTTGGATAATTTCAAGAAGCGTGACTTTGGTTGTTGGTTTACCTTAAGACCACACGATTGGTGGAGGGGAATTGAAGATAGACCTAGTGAGGATTGAAGCCATTACTAAGTGGTCAATTCCTACCAACATAATACAGGTAAAAAATTTAATGGGAACAACATAATATTCATGAAAAAATTATTGAACCATTTTTAGCAATCATTCCACCACTCATGCTATGATAACCAAATGGAATAGTTTGCATTAGGGAAAACCACAACAAAGGTCCTTGATGATTTGAGGAGAAGAATCAATCAAGCACAATTCTTACAAATGCCTAATTCAATGCATCCATTTGAGATTGAGACTAATGTAAGTGGCTATGCCATGGGAGCAATGCATTGCAAGGGAAAAGATGCGTGTGTTACCACTCCGATTTGTTTAACAAAGCATATTTAAACCGCCCCATATATGATAATGAACTCTACGCCCTTGTACAAATAGTGAAGAAATAGAAACACTGTATCTTAGGAAAGGAGACCATGATTCACACCAACCACCAAACACCCCAATGTTCACTGAGCCAGATTAAGTTGCAATAGGCAGAGATTACAAGTGGATGGGATACTATAGCAATTCCATCTAGTAATCAAATACAAGAAGGGTATTACAAACATTGTTTTGGATCTGTTGTCTAAACTGCTCATGTAGAGGATTGCAGTTGTGGGAAAAATAATGCAACTTGAACCTTTCAACGATGAAGTTCTAAGAAAGAAGTATGTAGAAGATGTTGATTTTGGAGATTTCTTTCAACAATTGATGCAAAGAACAATAGTCAATTCAAAAGAAAATGAATATTGTCTTCAAGATGGGCTACTTTACAAGTTGGACAAGATGTGCATCCCACGTGAAAGGAGAATTCCATGGATCTTACACCATGCAATAGGGAACTTGGGTCGTACATCCCATTACTGGTTCCAAGCAAACCATGGGAAAGTATTCTATGGATTTCATGGGAGGATTTTCAATGACCAAGAAACGCCATGATTTCATGTTCGTATTTGTGGACTGATTTAACAAAATGTGTATGCCTATGCCTTGTCAAAAGACAATCAAGGGTAATGAAGGGAATTATTCTTCTCAAATGTGTGTGTACATTTTGTATCACCTCATTAGATTGTTTTCAACCTAAGTCACTTGACATGAAGACACGAGACATAGAGGACACGGGAATACGAGTATCCAATACAGACACGACGACCCTTGAAATCAGGACATGGGGGGCATGTTATATATATATAAGACTATAAGTTAAAAATTACTGAAATAGACAAAATATTGATAGATCATAGACTATAGTAGATATTGATCAGAGATACATCATGAACTCCAAAAAAGATACATCATACATCATACAAATCAATCAAACTCTAAACATCATACTCATAGATGATAGAACATAGACATACTGATAGTCTGATACAGTGATACCGTATGCAATGTACATGATACAAACAACCCACATAACAGTGAGCATTACAACATATTACCACAGGTTTGTCAACATGCATACACAATGCTCAAAGGAAAGGAATCGAATGAATGGTCCATGTGTTCACGTCTTTAATATGTTTGCACAAATTCTGCAGTAAAACAATGATCAATTCCTCATATAGTGTTAAAATGAATGTGATGTTAACATATTGAGTTAGGTCGTTGCATGATGTATTGCATTGATTTGTTTCCAGAGTTGCTTTGGATGTTAGGTCTATCAAAATGTTTCAAGAAAACCAATGGAACAAAACTGAAAATTAAACCATTCATGTGAACCCTTGTACCATTATCACAAGTTCCAAAGAGCCGGAAGAAAACACCTTGTGTGCTTATGTGAGTTTAGGGAGAGATATTACAAGAATAAACTAGAACCAAATTATGTCAAAGAGTTTCCAATGGCAATGTAAATGAAACCAGAAATAAGGTGTTAGGTCATTGAGGTTATATACCAAATCGTTCATCGATAATCCTCATTGATTTGATTAAAATGCTTCTCAAGTTTTTAAATGTGTTAAAGTGCTACCAAGATATATGGTATTAAACACAAATTTAGCCACTGTCCAGAATTGTAAACCCTCGTCACTAGCACCAGAAAATGACATAGAGACCTCACACATTCAGGTGTCTAAATGAATTGAGGAAATTTGCATAAAGCTTCCAAACTCAGCCAGAGCCTAGAGGACTTACTTGTGAACTGGGCTGCCAGGCTGCAATATCCCACGGTAATAGTGAAATGAAACATCTAAAAGACAAGGGAAAACCCCTTTTTAACCTCCCGCGGGCTCTTTTACGAAGGACACATGTCCTAAAATCGCGACACATGTTTAGATGGTGTCCGACACGATTTTAGGACATGTCCTGAAGTGATAACACGTGTTGAAGCAGTGTCTGACACGTACCGTAGCGTGTCATCACAGTGACATCGTGGATATAGACACTTGGCCCATAAAGGACGTGTCAGGTGACTTAGTTTTCAACCAAGCTGCAAGATTTTTGTGTAAGTTTTGGACAACTCAAGCATTCCACTACATTCCATTCTCTCATTGATGCATAGAACTAAGAATTTCGTTGTACTTATAATTGAATTAATAGCATATCTACTCTTCAACCTATGATATTTGATTAATTTGTCATGTCCCTCCTTCATTGTTGTTTTGAAGTCATCTGATCCACTTAATTTTCCCAATGTACCTTTAGTTTCTCCAATGCGCATAGCCATTTCCCCAATGAGTCTGGGTAATAGTGCAATGCCTTACGACAAATTCCATGGGAACTGTAGACTCTTCTCTGTAAGTTGGATAACATGGAGAAATCGCAGTAGTTATTTTGTAGCGTGTTGTAAATGACCATAAATAAAGAGGGCTGTTGATCAGTCATCTCCATGTGGATTATTTATGCATTTGAAATGATCTCTACAGTTGAATCAAATTAGCCATTTTTCACGAATGATGGGAGTACTAGTCTAGTGTTGAATCATAGATGTGGATTGCTTGGGCTTCTGACGGAATTCTTGAATAGAAAATACACCCATTTCTGGGTGGTAATCCTTAGGCCAAGCCAAGGTCTACCCCCTTACAGGGAGATTCTTTATTAACGCAGTCTGATTGAACCTAAACACCTTCAGTAATGAATGTTTAATTTTATACTCATTAGAGGCATACGTATTTATAAAGGAAGATTACACAATGAGAAACTGGCATGTAATCACAATTAATGACAAATTACCACGGGGTTTTCACAAGTGAATCTATGACATAGCACCTGCTTTAGTAGGATATTAAATAATACCCCTAATTTTATTAGATATTGATAAATATCTCAAAAAATCCTTTTTTTTTTAACCCCCTGCCAATACATATTTCCGATAAAATAAACCCCTATTTTTACTAGATATCCCTTTTTATAACCCCGATACCCATAAACCCCTCCCCTATACCCCAATACCTAAAATATATTGACTCTGTTTTTCACAATTTAAAAACCCCCTTTATGAATGAAGGTGATAAGATATTGGTCAGCAAAGTAAAGCCCCTGTGCAAATTACACCATGTCTATATTATTGCTAGCTGTTACAACAAACTCTTAACCTCCATTTTCTATCACTGCTTTCTTTGATAAGTTTCAAGTTTCAACCAGATTCTTATATTGGTTCGAACTGACCTTCTAGACCTTGTGTACTGCAGTCAAAGTCTGTCATGACACCATTCAGAGGCTAGCATGCTGGTTGTCAGAAAAGACTCTGGAGCACAGGAAACCTAAGAGACTGTAGTCTGTGATCCTGGGGTCAATTCTACAGAACAACCATCTAAAGCCCTGTAAGGCATCTTTTACATTACACCTTTTCAAAATTAATTAATTATTTTCCAAAAAAAAATTAATTGTAAGGTAACAAAATAGAAGCAGACAACAGATTATAAGCCTTGACATTCTGAAAAGTGGGAAACCATTCTCTTGTAGGAGAGATGCTGTCCTTTGAAAGATTTCAATGTCTATCATTTTCAGTTTATGAACTTAACACAATGATCAGACAGATACACTCTCTAATTAAACTCTGCAATATATTTGCTTTCAATCCCTTTTAGATTGTTCAGTCTCCGACTCAAATTTCTCATGACATCAATAAGCATCTGTTTCTTCTTTATACGATATTCTACTGCCAATTTCATGGCTTCTGAATTCCCTTCTTTCCTTAGAAGCATCTCATCCTCGATTATCTTCGTTGGGAATTGTCCCAATTCAATGGAACAGATTGCAATAATTGTGCGGAGAACATTACTTTCATTAGCTGAACCAAGTGGAGCTTCCGTTGCTAATGATTGCAGATTGACAAGATCATGCTTCTCTATAGACTCCAAATCCTCAGCAAACAGTACTCTCAGGGCAGCTAACAAATGACCATCCACCAAGTTCACACCTCCCAGAGTTACCTGTCAAAATATTAAAAATCAGATACACACAATTTCCTTTCCTATGGAGAATTTAGGAGGTCAATAACTTTCACCATATGGTACTAAAATTAAAGTACAAACCTTTTGAGTTGCCTGATCACCTTGCATTTTTAGTTGACAAAGAATTTCTTGCTTCCAACAAGCAGGAGATGCAAAAGCATCAGAGTGCACACCAGCAATGGCAGCAGCAGCATCCAAAAGAGCCCTATCATATTTTAGCTCAACATAATCATGTTGATTTTTAGATACCACAAATCCATAATCTATTAGAAGCTGGTCATTAGTCAAAGGACCATAGTCTAACGATATTGGAGAATGTTCATGTATTTGCTCCTCTGTGACAACCTGCAGAGTTACAAGACTGTCTATTGTAAAATTCCAAAAGCCTCTCCAGATTAAGAACTTAATTAATCACCAATTTAACACCTAGTAATAGAAATAAAAGTACGATTAATGTCCCATGATTAAAAAACAACATGAATAAAAAATGCCTGATCCAACACAAATAAGGTGGGCAATCTTGAATAAAAGAGGAAAACCAAAAAAATACTGTGTTGTAGAAGTTTTTGGAATGTGGGAAAATATGAAGTGTTGATATGAGTATCTAGAATGGTTAGAAGTTTTACTATGTAGATTGGGACTGACAATAATAAATATTAAAAAATAATAAAAATATATTAAAAAAAACCAAGAAAAATGGGGCCAGGTGCATTAAAGTGCTATACAATGAGTCGAAAGTTAAAACATATGTCAACATTAATATCTACTCATATCAATAAGAACTTAATATTCATATGTATTAAACTCTTACTAGTATAAAACTGTATGTATAATGGGCATTGGTTAGTTGTTCTACGAAATGTTTTTTTTTGTTGGAATTCGACGATATAAATTTACATGAATTACTATTTTTTGTTGTTTAGTATTCATTTCTGAATGCAGAAATGAATTTAGCATGCTGAAAAACTCTCAGGGCACTCAGATTTTACAGAAATAATCACTTAAATCTACGAATCCAACAATTTCTCACTGAATTTCGGACAAATATCCCCAGAAAAAATCTTAATTTCATAGAATATTTAGCCTACAACATGTATAATTATTAATATTATACCACAAAATTTTACCAAACAATACAAATCCCTTTTTTAGATTTTCCATTTCCTTATAATCATTGTCAATATATTTTATTATAAAAAAGTTTGAACTTTGACCAAATCAACAAGCCCCAATTAACTCTAAGATGAATTTCAAAACCGCCTTACACTCCTTGAAAAGGGGTAAATCGACTTGGGGTCATTGACAATGAATCAAAATGAAAAGATGAATAATGAATGTCTTCTACTGACTTGAATCAAAATGAAAAGATGAATAATGAATGTCTTCTACTGACTTGAGACAAGAAGGAAGTTATAACGAAGGACTTCAAACTCCTCTAGAAGATAATGAATAGCCATTAAACCTGCAAATCAATGACCCGACTAGAACTTGATGAGTGCAAACCACACAAATATGCAGATTCATCCGGGTGTATCCAAAATAGTTGGCAGTTTTTGGACCTGGCTGGGCTCATGTGGAGTTGTAACCTAGCAAAAAAACAAGCAAGTAATTTGGGCCCCATGAAATTGAAAACACGTCGAATATCATGGAAATAACATTGGAAGTGATGCATCTTTCACCAAAAAGATTCTGCTACCAAGCTCCCAAAGCCCCCTGAACATTTCCTACGAGTTCCAAAGCTTATAGAACTCGGGCAATGATGGGAACAAGTTCCCAACTCCTGAGAGTTGTTCCCATGCAACTAGGATAATGATCCTAGCATATAACAACTATTTATAATATGGTATTAGAGTCAAGGAGTTAAGGTTCCCCAACTTGTTGATGGAATTGTGCTCAAATCTTTAAGAAATTTGAATCAAACACTTGAGACAATTATGGAAATGTATGTGAATGGGCATGTAGAAAACAATAAATAAAGCATCACGTAGCCCTCACAGAGTCTATCCAAAGTGTAATTGTTGTGCTTTGGTGATTTTTTWGCAACTCACAGYCCATGTTTCAATCCATGTTCTCCCTATGCACTACAATTGTGAATCTAGTCAAATTAATATGTTGTGCTAAATGTGTTTTTCAGCTCAACTTGCACTCCTATATCAAACAACTCACTTATCAGTTTCAATCCATGTTCTCCCTATGCACTACAATTGTGAATCTAGTCAAATTAATATGTTGTGCTAAATGTGTTTTCAACTCAACTTGCACTTCTCTATCAAACAACTCACCTATCATCTAATCAACAAAAACATCAGATCCCATGCATTAAAGAATTTATCAAATCTGGCCTTTTGATACACAATTGTTCTCTCTCACTCAATCACCACCCTCAGTTTTGGAAGGTTCCTTGAGATAACTAGGGATGCCTTTTGTAGGAGGCTTCATATTGCTAGTCTTTTGATGTGGATGTCATGCAACGCAACCATAAGCCAAAGCAAGTTTAGATTTAGGACATGTAATTACTCTAACATTGCATAATGCAAATTTGTGAGCTTCATCATATTGTGTTCTTAATCACAACCCTAGATATTTGCACCATCCAACTAATGTGGCTATTGTTACGTCTGACCCCCTCTTTTGTGACATGGTTGTTGTTATATCTGATCTCCTTCCTCTCGCATGATGTGATTGATGCCTCTCAAACATATATTATTTTGCTCGTGTTATATTCTAATGTGTTATATTATAATGTGTGCAATAGAGTGAGCAATGTTATTAGGGTTGGTTAGTCTGGATCGATACACATGTTTTTAAGGCCAAACAAGAACTACCACCAGTTTCGACCAATTTGAGCTAAAACCAATCAAACCGGTCAACTCCCACCTAAACCGGTCCCACCCACAACACATTTTTTTCTAAAAAAACTAGAACAAAAAAAAACAACCCCTACCCCCACCCTTCTATTTGCCTGACATTCTTTTCATTGTGCATTTGTGAGCATTTGGAGATTACGGAGCTAGGCATTGAATTATCATTTTTTGTCAGTTGTTTTTGGTGAATTTGACATCTACATTAATGGTCTACATATCATCTACCAACTTAGAGAAAATTTGACACTAAATTGTTGTTTCCATTTGAAGGTATATCAATAATATTTCAAACCCTTGTTGTGTTTCTCATAAATTTGTTGATTTTTGTTTTAGCAAATAAGGATACGTTTTTCATTTGCAAATTTGTTTTCATTATTTGAGACATTATCATGCTCCCCAAGAATATGACCTTTTGCGGAGCCATTGTGATGAGGTTGATAGGAAAAATTACGCAAATATTGTAAGAAGGAACTCAAAGGGGGGTATACATAGAATGGAATGACACTTAGTTAGCATCCATGAGTAAGTTACACCATACCCTAATGTCTCAAATAATGTTAGACAACAAATGCAAGGCTCTATTAAGATGTTCAGGTAGAAAGGCCAAGCAAACAAAAATTAATAATGAGATAATGAGAAGAGGAGAGACTCCCATCAATGAAAGTAGGAGGTAGAAACACTATTTAGAAGGCTCCCCCACTTACCCTTCTATCAGGGATGCCTTTGGATATATTTCTCCAATTCATGTCGACGACAACCCCATATCAAAGTGGGAAAAGATTGATGGCTTTTTTGCACCTCACACAACCCCTGGCACTCAGTCCACCATTGATAGCCATTGGAAGAAGCAATACAAGGGAGAAATATTTGAATACATGGCTAGATAGTGGTGTGATGCATATATCCCTTTCAATGTCTCCCACACATAATTATCAACCTATGTAAATTGTAAGGGCTTCATAAACCCTAATTTTCATGAGTTAAGGGGACCACTTTTACAAAATGAAGTGCAAAAATGATGAATTGAGAAAGTTTAATGAATCATGGGCCAAAATGAGATGTACCATCATGTCAGATGGATGGACTAATGAGAAGCCTCATACAAAAACGATTTCCTCATGACATGCCCACGAGGAACTATGTTTCTAGAATCAATACATGCATCTAGTCATGTGAAGAATGCACAATTTGAGCTTTTGGATGAGGTGGTTGAGGAGGTGGAGGTGCAAAGTGTTGTATAGATCATTATTGATAATGCTTCTATGTTATTGTTGGTAAGTTATTGGAGGACAAACAACCAAGCATTTTCAAGACCCCGTGAGTTGCACACTACACGCTTGAGGATATAGGCAAAGAACCATTAGGTGAAAAAGGTTATAAATCAAGCCAAGTCAGTACCAAATACATCTATAACCCCACATGGATATTGAACCTAATGAGGAAAAACACAAAGAGAGAAGATTGTTAGGCAAAACATAACTAGATTTGCAAACTTCCTCGCATTGAAATCTCTCATTTCCCAAAAAACAAATGAAGGAAGATGTTTTATTTTGATGAGTGGACTGCATCTCAATGGAGAAAAAACCCTAATTGAAAGGTTGTATGTTGGAAAGTTCATGAGACTAGTTTTTGGTCTAAAGCCAAAGAGATTTTCAAATTTACAGAGGCCCTTTTTAATTTTTTGTTGATGTTGATGGGGGATAAAGTGGACAAGAGTTATATTTATGAGGCCATGGATCATGATATAGAGCAGATAAGAGCAACAAAAAATGATAAAAAAACAAATCATCTTCCTATTGTGTAGATCAACGATAACAAATGAATCAAGAATTCCATCAACCTATACATGTCGTTGGGTAATTACTTGAACCCAATGTATCATTACACGTCTTTGAAGTAGGTGAAGATGGAGAGGTGAAAGATGGATTGTACTCGTTCATAGAACACATTGTCCCCAATCTGAGTGACCAGGATGTGATACACAAGCAATGTATTGATTTCAATGAAAGTAGAGTTACCTAAGGCGTGGTTATTCAACAAAGAGGCAAGGACCAACCAATTAAGCAATTACAAAGTTTTAAGTTATATTATTCATTGTTCTAGATGTTGAAAAATTCTAGTCTAGGTTTCCAACAAATTTATTGAATTTTCTACCTTTGTCTTTGACTCATACATAGTTAATTGGTAGGAGTTGTTTGGCAACAAATTCCCTCCATTGCAGAAGTTTGTACTTTGGGATATACGCCAAAATTGTATTGCTTCCAAGTGCGAGCACAAATATTCTGTCATTGAGCACATATACACGAAGAAGATAAATTGTTCAAAACAACAAGAGTTGAATAATTTAGTCTTCGTGCAGTATAACCTCTGATTGAGGTGTAATCAAATGCCAAACAAAACCCCTGATACAAATCCCATTAAGGATAGATGGACTTAAAGCCACTTCTAGTACTAGATGTGGCTAGATGATGGAGGTAAAGGGTGGTATTGATGAAGATGATCCTAGTCTAGGGGATGATTTCTATAATATTATCATAGTGATTTGTCGTAGTATCATAAAACATTTTTTTGGAATTTAATGGGCTTTTAAAGCTTCACATTTACGAATTTGGTTCAAATATGTATCACACTTATGCTATTGTTCTATATTCACCCTCACATGCTACTCATCAACAAACTTTGAATATTTGGTGTCTTAATGGTTTGGATTTGCATTGATCTATATGACAATATATTTTTAGCATATGTCTTTTTTAATTGACCAGTTCTTCAACCCAACCCATTTCGATCCAATTCCATTCCAAATAAATTTGAGAGGCAGAAGAAAGAGCATATCAAGGTTCAAACACCCAACCTATCCTTTTAGAAAGAAAATTATATATTCAGAGAATAGTATATATAGAAGAATAAAAAAAGGGATGTTTATAAAAGAAAAAAATGGGGGGGAGGGGAATTACTTTTTAATGTGGGAAACATTTTCTAGAAAAAAAAAAGTTTTTTTTTTTTAGCAAGGATATGTTCAACTTGCATCTGATTACCAAGGGTGGGTGATGAGAAGAAAATTGAAGATAATAAAAGAAAAAAAGTGTTGAATAAATTAATGGAAGTTGAAAAACTCCTATGCACCGATGTGTAAAATGAATTATGATTATGTGTCAAAAGAAGAAATCTCCTATATATGCATGAGACACTCTTAAGGAGATATTCTCCAAACCTAATGGGGCTCTAATTATTCAACTTGAGAATCAATTGATAGCTTCATTGCAAGATATCACTACCCAGTTGAAAAATACTAATTCAAAGCTTTAAAACATAAATCTTTCCTATGAGATTGAAATAATAATTTTAATGAACAAAATGCTTCAACCAAGAAGTTGATATCCAACTTCATGAAAAGTCAATAGCTTGCAAGACTATTACCCAAGTTCATAAGGAGATTTTTTTACTTCATGATGATAATGCCAAACTCTTTGATGAATATCATGATCTAAAGAATAATGATAATCTCATACATCAACAATTAATCTACAGGGACAAATTGTTCCAAATTCTACAAGACCTCAAACAAAACCTTGTACAAGTGAATTTAGAAATACTTGGCACCGTACACAAAGGGGAGACAAACAAGGTACTTTATACCCTACAAAAAGATACACAATCCTCTTTTGATGCAATTTCTTCTAATGGATTGCTTACTACTCATGAGTTGACTTCCACTAATTTGGTTATACAAGTGGTGGACTTGGGACTTGGTAAGCATGGACAGGGCATTGTTACTCCTATTGACTCTAAGAGAACCTACAACATTTGCTTCTTCTATGGATTTGTATAAACTAAAACATGCACCACTTGACCGGGGAACTAGATACTTCACCATCCACATCTAAGCCATATTGATATCCTAATAATTATGGTCAAAGAAATTATTGCTCTTTTCCTAGGTAATAACACACTTATTTCCACGCCTATTGGATTTATATCAGTTCTTCTAGATTTATAGTTTAAACTTAAAAACCATAAATAGAAAAACTTTGGATTATCAACTCTTATGAAAACTAAGTATGGTTGGATTGATAACTAGTCATGGAAACATCCAGCTCTTGTATGAGCACATATTATCTACAGTTTTCATCAATTGTACAAAGTTCTCATTACTCTCTCTAATTGATTTACCATATTAACAATCTCTTCTTGCCATTTTTTATGGTAGCACTTCTTTGTTGCTTCCTTTTGCACATGTGTATTGTTGAATATGCTTTTAAAAAGGAAAACCATATTGTCACGTGTGGTTTTTGGAGCACATGTTGAGTCTTTGACTTCATTAGTGCATGGTAAAAAGTATAGAGTCGAATAAAAGCATTCTTGTCAATATTCAATACTCTTGCCATAATAACATCTTCATCATATCACTTTCATCTTGTTGTTATTTTATCACTTTCAAATGCAAGCGATGATTAATCTATTTTAGATTTAAAACTAGAACAAAAACATCCTACCATGATACATAAGCAATGTTACCGGGAGCACCCTCCAAGGATCCACTCTCCCTTGGAACCACGCTCTGAGCAAGAGATTCCAAGGAGCACATTCCCAAAATTCTAGAGCGCACTATGGGGCTCCTTGGGACACTCCTTCACTCCCTGGGACGATCCTAGAAAAGGAAGCACACTCAAGGCACTTCCTAGATGCTTCCTACATCCTCCTCGTGTGCTCTCTAAGGCCACTCGAATGCTCCCATGCATGAATAAAAAAATACATTTTTTTAAAACAAAGTTACCAACTTAACGATAACTCTCCAGAGTTTACATTTTTTAGAAGTCACATTTTTTTACCCCCATTTCAAAAAATGGTGCTATCGATAGAAACCCTTTTTTGTAGGGTGGTTAAAATTGCGACTTGTTGGAAATCATTGCCTTATCATTGCCTTACAAACCAATACCATTGCAGAAAATTGACCATCAAATTGAAAAGTGATGGTACCGATAGCACCATTCTTTTTTTGGAATTAAAATTGCGACTTAATTGAAACAGTGACCCCTGGTACAAAGAACTTCAAATTAGCTTGTAAATTGAAAAATGGTAATTTATTTATTAATCAATTTTATTTTATTTTCTAAATTTACATTAAAATAAATAAATTGAAAAAAAAACTCTACATACATGCTTCTTTTTTTCTTTAAAGCAAAAAAACACATTAATCTATTTAATTGTTTTTGAAAAAAAAACACGTTTTTAGAAAAATAAACAAATTTTTAATGAAAAAACTTTTTTTAAATGAAAAAATGTCTTTTTCAATGAAAATACACATTTTTTTATTTTAAAAAACACAATTTTTTTATAAGGTTTAAAAATTAAACAAAAAAAAGTGTAATGAGGTGGGAAGGGGGAAGGCGATGTTGGGAATCACCCCCTCCCCCCTTTCCCTTGTTTTATTAATATAAAAAAAGGGAGAGGGGGGAGGGGGCGATGCCCAACAACGCCCTCTCCACTTTCCACCTCATGTCATGCCTCATGGTATGAGGTGGAAAGTGGGGAGGGAAATGCTGGGGGCGACATGACATGAGGTGGAAAGTGGGGAGAGCGATGCAAGGGGTGACATGACATGAGGTGGAAAGTGGGGAGGGCGATGTTAGGCATCACCCCTTCCCTCCTTTCCCATGATGTGCCACCTCATGGAATGAGGTGGAAAGGGGGAGGGAAATTATGGGCATCGCCCCCTCCCCCCTTTCCCCTGGTTTATATTAATAAAACAGGGGAAAGGG
>JASDQU010104270.1:25494-35814 GCA_032191745.1 Picea mariana
CTGAAAGGGAAGACTCTCCAGGCTAGGAGAAGGTACAGAAAATATTCTTGAAAAACATTTATTTTTGTGATTTAAATGACTCTCCAGTTAGGAGGGAGCACTAAAAATATTATTTATCTTTATAATTGAAAAATAGTCTAGATTGGACAGACTCTTTCCTGTTCGAAAAGTGGATTGAGATTTTTGATGGACAGTGGCTTCCCATTGTAGTTAACATGGGAGGCAGAATGATTGTTGATGTATCATAGACAACGACTTCCCATTATAGGGAGTGGTCTAGGACAGTCATTCTTCTTGGTAGTCACTCTGAGTAGTGGTCAGGTAGAATGGTCCACCTCGCCAGGTAGTCATTCTTTCGAAGTTCACAGTTGTGAGTAGTTTCGAAGAATGGTCCGTTTTGGAGGTTGATGCAGGACAGACATTCCTCGAGGGTTATACATTCTCTCCAGGTTACACTTTGTTTAGTGTCGAAGGAATGGCCCAGGGGGGGGAATGGTCCAGACAGTCATTCCTCGAGGGCAGACTCATTCTCTCTAGGTTACACTTTGTTTAGTGTCGGAAGAATGGCCCAGGGTGGGGAATAGTCCAGGCTCAGCAATCAGGGATAATCATTCCTTAGGGCAGACTCATTCTCTCCAGGTTACACTTTGTTTAGTGTCGGAGGAATGGCCCAGGGTGAGGAATGGTCCAAGCATTTCTTAGGGCAAACTCATTCTCTCCAGGTTACACTTTGTTTAGTGTCGGAAGAACGGTCCAGGGTGAGAAATGGTCCAGGTTCAGAAATCAGAAATAATCCTTCTTCCTTGTTTGAGAAGATTGGGGTAGATAGCCCATTGTTGATATTCTATACTGAGGGTAGACATTCTTTTAGATCTCACAAACGTGAGTGAAAGATTGGCCCAGATTATTTAGTTTTTATCATAACATTGTTTCTATGCAGGTTGCTATCAGACGTTTGTTATGAAGAATACATGACAGTAGATGTAAACTACTGTGGTGGATGTGATCCACCATTCATGAGGCAGATATTCTTTTAGATCTCACAGATGTGAGTGAAAGATTGGCCCAGAGACTGCTTGTCTCTAGACAGTAGAGATATACTACTGATGATGGATTTGTTCCACTATTTGTGATTATGCTTTTATAGTTTTGAGTAGTTACATACTACCTGAATAGACACAGGTGTGTTCTATTAATTGACATTGTACCAGTTGTCATAGGAGATTACCCAGTGGGATAATAATGACAGGTGCTTGTAGTACTACCAGTTGAATGGTCTGTTGTGCTCAAGACCATACCTCCCTAGCTAGGAGGGAGTGTTAATATTATGGTAGCTTCGGGAGGTATGAACATCTATTGTGACCTATGACAAGACTAGAATCCTCCGGAAGGAAGCAAAGAATTGAAGGAAACCCTAGACAAGTTGTCAGCTAAACAAATACATTTAATATGAATTTATTGATACCCAGAAGGAGAAGTCGACGCCAGTTAGTCTGCCCAATTCACTATAAAGACAGGGCGCTAGTTTCATTATTACACATCTCAGCAGTTGGAGTGAGAGCTAAATCTGCGCAGGCAGTTGCAGGCAGTAGCAGTTTGGTGCGCAAGTTTTCTGGGAGAGCTGGGAAAGTGGTGCGCTAGCTTCTGGGTGGGATCATCTGTTCATCTTAGTTTCTATTCTCATGCTTGGTGCATTAGCCTCTCTTGGATATTGGATTGCTACCAGGATTCTCTTCTCAGTCAAGGTCAAGGTGCTCGAAGGGTGGCTTCGGCCAGTGGTTGGGTGACTAGGGTATCGTCAATGGTAAAACGAGCACAATCTTCTATATTCTAACACGAACTGCCATCCAGTTCATGCACACATGCATCCATTACCTCTGGGAATGATCAGCAAATCCTTACAACCATTCAATGATGGCTCTCCTCTTCCTGCCATTCATTTCCATGCTTAGCCCAAGAGCACAGGAACTAGCAGTAGTAAGTGAAGAGGAAGAAGAACGATTGAACCAGTGAAAAGAGGATGAACCAAGGGAAGAATGACCCTAAAACAATCCCCAAGGGATGTCTAAATAATTACATGAAGACAAGATCCACATGGACTCCCTCCCAAGAAGCTCATGCAACCCCCTCTTCTCCATAAAATCAATTATGGGTAAATAAAATAATAATAACAAGACTTATCCCCTCAAGCCCCCTCTCTCGTAGAATCATATCCCCCTATCTCTTTTGTCCTTGTCGGTCTTGCAGCTAGCGGTATATTTTATTAATGTATAGGAATTGTTACATTTCCTAGGCACTCTGCCCCTTTTCAACGTTATCGGCTCACCAGCCTAAGTCATATTTACATAATACATTATAGTTTATAAGGGTTAGAACCAGGATGTTACATCCCCCTCCCCTTATTTTGGCACTCTCCTTAGTTCACAACACCATTCCAATGTTATTAAAATTACAATTCCAGGCCCTCTGGCCTTAATTCACACAGACAATCCAGCCAATCTTATATACATAGGCACTCTGGCCTACAACATGTATGCATAGGCATTCTGACCCAAAACATGTATGGTGATCTTCATAATTTATATTTTTGGCAGCAGTTCCAACCAACAAGATCTCCTTCCCTCTCAGCCCTGTACAACCGAAAGAAATGAACCCCTTTCTCTGTCATGCAAACCCTTGGGTTGGTCCACTTCTCCCCGACTTCAGTGCACTCGGCCAAGAAGTTTTAGAGTTGTGGGCTCCAGAACTTCAGTTGTAGCAAGTCCATTGGAATTTCTTCCTTCCATGCCTTTGTCATTTAGTTGCTCCAACATCACCTTCTTTTCTCTCATAGTCTAGTTCTTTTCTATATCTTCAACATTCATCGTTTTCCTACAATATTTTAAATTAGCGAGCATGTCAGTTCAAAATTTGTGCATAAAATTCTCATTCCTTCTCATATTGTAAGAGTAATTCTTCATAATCCAATCCAATACTTATCTATGTGGTTCTTGGATCTGCATCCATATGGTTGTCTCTTTAACTTGGCTCATAGTTTTCTTTGACGTACCCATTGTATGCATGACCTCAATCAAGAGCTATCAAGGTCTCCTCTTCCTTGTGGTAGCCTAGGCTCAGGAAACCCCTTTTCTGCTATGCAATCCCTCAAGCGATCCATCTTGCCTGACCAAGGTTCTCTTGCACAAGAAGTTTTCTAGGGACACAGGGTTCTCATGTAACAACAGTAGCTTTTTCCATGCTTTCCATCTTGCATATCCAATATCTCATTTGTATTATACACATACAGTCATCGTGAGATATCATTATAACCATTTCAAACATAAATGTCAAATCTGTTTTATACAGGAAAATAAAATTTTCCAAGCATGATCTTTCTACTCATAATGGTTGGTTCTGTAGCTGTAGATATCAGTCTTCCTTATGGGCTTACATCCCTACCATATCCAAGACCATTCTACCTGCAATTTCTTCAATTTTCATTCGGCCAAAACAATTCGTCAGTAATTATCAAACCATAATTCCCAAAACCATTTTATATAGGAAAAATAAAACTTCTAGACATGAGTTTCTGCTCATAACAATTTGAATCTTGCAACAATAGGCATTAGTCTTCTGTATGGGCTTACAACACTGCCATATCCAAGACCCCTTTCCTCCTGCAATTTCAACATTCCTCAGCCAAACAAATTGTCAATATCTCATGTACAAGATATATATTTTCATGGAAATGATTCAAAACAAAATCACAAAGTGCTCTCAAAATTGTTTACAACTATAATTCAATTACTTCTATTAATCCAACTATCAATTAGAATGAACTCATCATTACATACACATGTATTGTCAATTACACAGACTTTTCATAATGCCATAGTTAATAAGATAACAATCATTGTGCCAATACCCATGGTCACATCTACACAATGCATCCATGTACATATTGCATAATACCACATAACTATGTCATGTATTCCACCATGATGAGTTGGAAGATCTGGCCAACGATTCAACACATCATCCAAACACTTCCTACTGCTTGCCTAACTATTTGGTTACCTTCCTTTTCCACCCAAACACAACACCAAGAATATAATCCTTAAGTGCTCTTCAGTGTTGGCAAAGAGGTTGCAATCCAAACATCAGATATACAATAGATACTATCAAGCACTAACATAGTGCTATAGTCCTTCCATATCCAACCATATTATGGTTTCACACATGACTAAATCTATGGATATTCATTGTGATATAAGGAGTATGTCTCTTGAATTACCCTGGTTATGATCCCATAACCAATCATAACATAATATGCAACTGACATTTTATCTAAGTGCATTCTAGCATCAACAACACTTACACACTCTGGGTCTTCGACCATTACATATCAATTTAAATACTGAAAATTAACTGAGGGAATTCTTACCTCGATCCCCTTCAACATGTATGCATCAACAAAAACTAAATGCATACCTGTCTGTTTGTTACCAACCTACTTGTTGTTTTCTAACCAACTGATATTTGTAGAAGCTCACAGACTTCTCCCTTCATCATTTTGATCACCATTCCTTCCATCCTCATGGGTCTTCACCTCGATGGAAATTATAAGCAACAACAACATCCACATATTTAACCCTGCTGTATCATTTTTCCTGAATACATAATCCATCCTTTAGTCATAATCAAACATTATTTCATAATAACAGACTATTCTAAATTCACTAGCATGTTATATGCATATCCAAGCATGTACACATGCAAAATTACACATCTATATGCACCAAGCATTTATTGTCAGCATGCCTACTAATGCATATGCAATTTAACTTCATTGTATGCTTCATGCACTCTAGTGCATTTCTGTTTCAATTCACTTATTTATTTATCTATTTCTGTTGTAATTAGTTGTCATTGAATTCCTTTAGATCCTTGATGCCTTGCGTGATCCCATTATCCTCATCTGCACTATGGTTCCCTGGGTCTGAACACTTTTCCAGCCACGTTCCACCTGGCCATTCTTTCCCACTTAGTACCATTCCCCAATGGAAATCCATTTTCATCCAGTGCCACTTTTGAAGTGAGAGAGCATTCCAATTCCTCTGCATTGACATCTTGCTTCCACTGTGAACTCTGATATTAGAAGTGGATTTCTTTCACATTTAAGCTTTTAGACAGTAGATAAGTCATATCTAACAAATCCTTCCCTGGAAATTCTATGCTTGACACATAGAGATTATTCACACACCACCTCTTAAGCTCTTTGTTTCCTTCCACATCAGTCTTGCAACTGTCTACACATCTCTACCTTCAAGGCTATGGAGCCTTACTTTTCCTTTCTATGCCCATTAATGACATTATTCACCTGCTAGCTTCATGTCCCATGTGAGGATTCTTTCTTTTGTAGTACCTCATCCAAATTTTGTAAGAAAAGTCATGCCTCCATGACCCTAACATCTGATCATATTCTTGAATTGATCTGGTTATACCTCTAATCTTGATAAACCTGCAAGTAGCCATCTTGTTAGAACTATAAATATCATACAAAAATTGTCAATTAAATTTACAGGTACCTTTTCATTTAAGTGAGAATATTATTCTTTAATTAATATCATTTTTCCTTTTTATATGAATTAACTCTTTTTTTAATCATGACTGTGTCGATTCTTTTGTCTTCATGAGTTGATCACAGACATGGATCGACTCATTATATCGTACTCATGCTTCTCTTGGGTTCTCAGTTCACAAACAGATCATATTTTGACCCTTTATCAATTCCCTGTATTATTCTAGTGTTAACTCTCTGTCGAATTAAATATTTATGAGGTGTTTCCTTCAACTCATTTACATATGACCATATGCGCAAAACCACAGGCTTATTGATTTAAGTGTTGCCTCTTCTTTTCCCTTTGTTTCTTAATGCAAACCCCCTTCTCCTAAGGCTACGCGACCTCCCGGTCAAGGGTCTTCAATCCCAAGCTGAATTGGCTCTCTGAAACCTTGATGATTTCGTTCTGTATCTAAACACAGGTCCTTCTAGCTTTCTAGCGTAGGTCTGATGGATCCCGCGACCTTCTCCTTCGCCCTTGTGAAAAATATCAGAGTTGGCGCCAACTCCTTTTTCTCTTGGCCCCTCCTTAGATGTGACCTTAGGCGGTGACCTCATGTAGACGCACGATTGCGGCCACGCTCAAAGGTGGTTTGGAACCAAAATACTTTTCACCCCACAATTCACCTCAAGCCACCACGTGTCCTTTTGCCAAAATTGTGGTCTCGATTGTGGCTTGCCCTCGACTTCGTAAAGCCCGAGAACCTCCCATCCCTACAATGCGAGGTGACTGTTGAACTCGCGATCTTGACGATGCTTCTAAATGGACAACCGAGATCTACCTCTTGGGAACCAACAGTTCAGATTTGCCTCTCCCAGATCGACGGTTGTGGTCGTTTCGGAATTCCAAACTTTAGAATTCTCAAATCTCAAACTTTACTTCCCTCGAGATACACAGGATTCTGCCATGCATCCTTTTGAATCAGAGGGTGGGGAATTACTTCGGACGATCAGACGATCGACATTTACTTCATGTCCTTATCTAGAATCCATGACTTCATGCCACCTGTTCTCCTGATTTGACAGTTCAGGTCTACTTTGGACGATCTGACAGTCGACGTTTACTTCGGGTCTCTGGCTCTCCGGGCTTCGGGAGTTTCAACTATCAACTGAAAACTCTCAGAGTAATTTCTCTAGAGTCCACGATCCGTCACCATGCAGCGAAATACTGTAAGAGGACACACAGTTAAATCAGGCGGGTGACATGTGTCACGTTCTATCTGACATTTCAATCATCCACATGCTCAAAAATTACTGACACATGGCGCACATCCCATGTTTCCACGTCATCCCCGATGACGTTCGCAAGCCATGTCACTTCAGAAATTCTGGGGTCCACATCACCTCCTGGTGACTTCATCGTGCCCCACCACTTCGGCTCTTCGGGCTTTGGGCTTCGAGTTTCGGGGCTTCAGGAGTTTCCACACTAGCACACTTCCAATTCTCCCGAACCGACCAAACTGCCACCATGTGTCTCCCTTATCGGATGAACCATATTAACCCCGGACTTCGGAAGTTACCGCTGCAAGGATCAACAGTTACAATTCATTCGGGCCTTCGGACTTTAGAAAACTCAAACTTCAACTTTTTGCAAAATGTATTTATCTGAAGCTTGCGATCTATCGATGCATGTTTCCCACAGATAAACAACTACAGTTTCTTCGGGTTTTCGTACTTCGGAGAACTCAACTCTCAACCTTTGCTTTTCCCCGAAGTGCGTGGATTTCTACCGCATGTCCTCTTGGATCAAATGGCTGCAATTCGCTTCGGATCTCCGGGGTCTGAAAATCTCAATTCTCAACTTGTCCTTTCTCGCCTTTTCCCAAAGTGCTTTCACTCGGAGCACACGATTGGTTGACGTGTGTCCTCATACAGATCGACGGTCCCCGGCTACTTCTGCTCTTCGGAGGTTCGTCGCTCGAATACTAACATGTCACATCATTGCATGCCTTTCAATTTGCGGGGGCACATATTGACGGTTTGGAGTAACCCGCTTTTTGCCCCGCAATTCTCCTAATGCTAACACGTAACCCCTTGGTGAAATCGTGGTTTGGATTGCGGGATCGCCTTGGGAAATTATCTCCCGTGCAACTTGGTTCCCTGCAATGCCTCCTGCCAGTTGACCTCTCTCTCCCATGGGATCTGACGGTTGTGACCTTAACCCTTTCTTCCTTTACATCAGACAACCCCTGTTCACCTCTCCTCCAATCCAACGATTCCAGATCTCTCCTGATCCTACAGTGGTGATCACTCCCAAATTTGAAGGGGGACAGTCATGATCCTTCGAACCCCTTACAACTGATCTCTGACAATATAACTCCTGCGTAGATTTTGCAACGCCATTCCTCCTGATATTTTCAACTTCACGGTCAGAATTTGATCTCATTAACCACGAGACTCTGACCAACAGACCCGGCCCATACCGGCTCGATGTTTCAACCAGAAGCTCTGATAACAATTTGTAACATATCTGACCACCTAGAGGTCGGGTACGCCACTTAAACAGGCTGCAACACACCCAACCACCCACAGGCTAGGCATGCTGCAGTCCCAAGACTTAGTTCTCTGATCTCTAGTTCGAAAACAAGGACTTCTCAACAATGTTAGAAGCATGCACACCACATGCATAAGACAAGATCCATGTCACAACATAAAAGAGATAAACAACGTGCCATGTACAACAAATAACCAGCAGACAGACACATTAGAATACATATCTCAGAGATAATTAAATACACAGTCGAATACATTAAACAGAAAACACGGAGAGCACTTATCTCTGCAAGTAAACGTTCACCAATTGGTTGCAAACCAAGGACGTTCCTCCCAACCATAGACATTGTTCATTTACTCTCAACATCAGGTCACCCCCGAGCCAGGACTATGAATCCACAAGGACGAGTCCTAGGCCAAGTATAAATACACAGTAGTTGGCTAAGTAGCTCTCAGGTTTCCCAACCTCACAGTAATCCTAATTTCTGGCTCTCATTCCCCCTTAGCATACACAACCCCAAGAAATGAACACCTTTCTCTACCATGTAATCCCTGAGGCTGTTCCATTTCTCTCCAGGGCTCCAGTGCTACTGGTCAAGAAATCTCCCTACTGTAAATTCCAAGGACTCTCAGTTGTGAACAGTTCCATCCGAACTTCCATCAAGTTCATGCACATGGGCATCCATTCCCTCCGGGAATGATAAGTAAATCATTACAGCCATTCAACGATGGCTCTCCTCTTCCTGCCATTCATTTCCATGCTCAGCCCAAGAGCACACGATATAGCAGTACTAAGTGAAGAGGAAGAAGAACAAGTGAACCAGTGAGAAGAGGACAAAACAAGGGAAGAACGAACCCAAAACAACCCCCAAGGGATGCTTAAATAATTACATGAAGACAAGAGCCACATGGCCTCCCTCCCAAGAAGCTCATGTAACCCTCTCTTCTCCATAAAATCAATTATGGGTAAATAAAATAATATTAACGAGACTTAGTCCCTCAAGCCCCCTCTCTCGTGGAATCATAGCCCCCTATCTCTTTTGTCCTTGTCGGTCTTGCAACCAATGATGTATTTTATTAATGTATATGAAGTGTTACATTTCCTAGGCACTCTGGCCCCTTTTCAACTTTACCGGCTCACCAGCCTAAGTCATATTTACATAATACATTATAGTTTATAAGGGTTAGAATCAGGATGTTACAGCCTACCACATCATTTATTCAACTATCCCCTGCCTTCTTTGTTGTCTATCCAGATTCAACAATATTGTGGCTATTTTTGCACAAAAATTCCTCTGTCCTTGCTAGGCCCATTCGAGCAGACATTTCATGACCACAATAGAACCATTTTTTTTAATTCCTCAATGTACCTTCCCAAATTCTTCCCTTCTAATCTCTTTGTTGAACCTAACTATGGTGGTTTCTATGGCTTTGGTCAAGAAACTGCAAAAGAATTTGTGATTTCACAACATTTGAAACACCCATGAGGCATTGTAATTTTCCACGTTAATTGGTGTTTTCAACTGCACAAGATTTTGTGATTTTACAACATTTAGAACACTTCTACATCAATTGGCCCATCTAGCCACAAAAATATTGTGATTTGATGGCATTTAGTGTTGGAAATATTGTTTTCATTGATGTCAAAGACAGGGGGAGACTATGGATGTTCAAGATAAATATTGTAAGATGAAGATGGTTGGAAATATTGTTTTTGGATTTTTTATGCTTAGTTTGGGTACCCTATCTTTGAAGGAATTTTTACCCTAGATACCTAGATTAAATGGGAGCATAGGTTATATGGTTTGCAATCTTATTCCGATACCTTTCCAACGGTATATGGAATTCCCTAGAACTTCTTAGGAATGAGGAGATGTGAATTTTTTCGTTCGAAAACTTAGCTAGAAAATTTAGGTAGACTTTGGTAGTCTTTATAGGTCGGCCTTGAAAGTGAGGAAAACAATATTATAAATTCTGTACAAATGTGTGAATTTGAAGAGAATCCTGGAAAGAGATCAAGTCTGAGGTGCGTAGAAGAGATATAAGGTGCGCTAAAGGAGCTAGGGTGTCTTTTTGGGATCTAAAGGTGTGCAAGAGAAGTCTGGGGGGTTTTCTTGGGATTTTCTTGTTCTTAAGGTGTGTTATGAAGGACTTAAGGTATGTGATGTTGCAAAGTGTGTTATTTTAACATTGTGATGCTGCAGTATGGGATCATATTCTGAGAA
>JASDQU010104270.1:149730-163509 GCA_032191745.1 Picea mariana
ATTTGGAAAAAAAACATTTTTTAAGATAGAAAGAAATTTATAACAAAACCAAAAAAAAACATTTAGATTGTGAGTCCAATGCACTTTCAGGATTTTCCAGAAGACCCACCGATAGAATCAAAATATCTCGATATACTAGGTTGCCAAACTAATGTCATATAAAACTAGTCGATTAGAGAAAAAAGTGAATTCAAAAACCTAAATCAATAAATGTTAACAATGGCATAATTCATAAACCTAAATCAAGAAAATTAAGAAATTTTCAGAATGGCATAATGCAAACATAAGAGGAAAGGTAGAAAGCCAGTATTACCATAACATGATGGTAGAAGCGACGGGAAGCTTCAAGAATGAGGGAAAACCAAAGAAGGCCCGAAGGGAGAAGCATGTCCACGTGTTCTTTCATTTTGGTTTCTTAAGAATATACACAAACTAATGGTGATGATCCACCCTGACAAGCAGCCTCATCTCAAATGCCACCCCAAAGATTCACCAGTTGATCTTGTAAATGGATAGCCAGCTCAGCAACAGGTGGACGATATCATGCAAAAGCATATGAAGGCATTGGGCATGAAGATGCTATGGGCCTGAATGAACCTCTGGATCGGACAATTGGTGACATACTCATATATCTGTGAAAATCTTACATCTAAAAAACCGGTAGAGGAAGAAACAAATATGAACTGTCCATATTATTTACATATGTGAGTTAGAGGAAAAATTCACATATTATTCAATAAAGAGTTAGATTCTATTCATTTCCTTTCCTTATGTTTCTTGTTAATAACATTATTAGTGTTCTCATATTTAGTTATGTAGTGTCTGCATAAGGTGTTTTATTGAGTAAGCTACTTCTGTAGTTGTTGTAATTTAATAGTGTCGATCCAATTACATATCTTGTTAGAAAATTACAGAACTAGTTTGGTGCATTAAGTGGTATCAAAGAAAGGTTCAACTCTGGTTGAGAATTTGCATAAGTATCATAACTAATTATTTCTTGAGAGTTGGGTTCTAGATTATCCTTTAGACTAAGGGTAAGTTTAGTTAACAATTCTTAATAATTCTTTTTCTACATTCAAAGCCTACAACATACAAAATTATTGATCATTTAGTTTTTCCTTTTACAGGATTGTATTTGGTCTAAAAATCCATGACTATATTGTCAAACGGTATTGGAGTTCCATAATTAAACTTGCATATCAAACTCTTGAGTATGTATATATATATAATTAATCTTCTAAAGATTCCTACATATAAAACATGATTATTTGAAACAAAGAATAGGGTGGACTCATAAACGAGTATACCAAGTTCGTTTTGGTACTGCCAGAATTCTTGTAGAATTATCAGAATTCCACACACACACATCAATACTTCTATCTTAATTTTATAAATATTTATATACACGGATTGCCTATTTTCTTTTGGTTATATAAACCCGTTTTCTCTAGTTCGAGGAATCGTATTCAAGTCCCAAAATTTTGTTTACATTTATATTCGGGGTTGCTATGTAGTTTCAATCCAAAATATTTTTCTTGAACTTTACTCTATTCTATTCCTCGATTGTTTTGTAAGAAAATATGTGTATAGAATGTTGTTTATGAAAAGTGAGATATCTACTATTACATAGTATTTAATCCAATTCCATTATGTGTTTCTACCATCTACTTTGAAATGTAGAATTCTGATAATTGTAACAAAATAAATATATTTAAATTACGTACATCTTATTTGATCTATAAATGTAACATTTTATACTATCAATATGGTATTTAAACAGTAACTCATAATGCATAATATATTCATATAATGATAAGGAATATACATATATGTCCCAAACAATTCTAGAAATAAATGGAATAGCCACGTTCCTCCCAATCATATATGCAAGACAACCAAGATTACTTGTCCTTATCACCCCCAAGCCTAACTATGACTTCATGAGGATGAAATGAGCTCCATGCCTTTGCCAATGTACCTTTGTACAACTAAAAAATCAGTTTCCTAACAAATGTGTGCTCACACAACAAATATCTCTTTCCCCATCAACATACTAAGCAACATACTGCCTCCCAAATATGTCGTATTTATATCATTTTCTTTCCTATCATTGATTCATTTCCCTCTTGGAAATTAGCAGCTTTAGAAATCCCTAATTTTTAGGGGATGCCAATGGCAAAACATCACTTCTGACACTTGTCTAACCATGCTCTGAGTTATCTCCATTATGTTCCCCACTCATGGAGTCATAGTCACCTCTTTTTAACCTAGTTGTTCCATCTGTTTCTTGCATTTATTATTAAAAATATATTGTCTCTTACATATTTCTATCCAAAGAGGATAGTTGGCAAGTCAAAATCTTGCACAATAATTTAAATAATAACAGTGAATTGTCTCAATAAAGTCAAATATGAATTTTAGTAATTGGAAATTATTAAATAAAATGCTTAATAGTTAGGGATGTCACAGTCGTATACCCTTCGAGTAATGTGGGCCACTAAATACCTCCCATTTCTTGAAATCCACGATGCATCATCCAAATTTTTGTTCTTCCATTTGATTAAATATTCGAAGTGCTCTCGATTCTTCTATCCAACTCTTTTTTGCCTATATTTATTCAATTTATTCAGCAAGTTTGACTAGCAACTATCCTTCCCATTCTTGCATGGTTCCCTCTTTACAGTCTTCTTCTTCTTCTTCATGAAACTCATACCAGTCAAAAACATTAATATTGGATAAATGTCAAAGGCCTTTGAAAAATCTAACTTGTATGCATTATCATATATTTTTCTCTAAATCTTACAGGGACAAATTTTCTTGTACTTGAGTTTGCTATACGTTCCTCTGGGAAATCTCTCCTTCCTCAAATGTGTCATTAAAATATCACTCTCTTTGAAAACCTTCAACTTCGTCTAAATATTTTTTTTTCTTATACATAGCATTACTTTTTTGTAACTTCTTTTTTACCTTCTCATGAATGTCATGCATTCTTTCATCAAAATTGTCTACATTAGTGCTCCTCCTAACCTGAACTTATGGAAATATAACCTAGTCTATAAAATTGTTTGGATACATGCCATACATTAACCGAAATGGACTTTTACCAGTGGATCTATTCGTTGAATTGTTGTAAGTGAATTTATCTTGAGCTACACCCTAACCCATTGACCTGGTTTGTCTCCAATCAAACACCTAAACAATTTCCTAGACTTAGGTTAACTACCTTTGTTTGACCATCTATATATGGATGATACAATGAACTATATTGTAGTTTCTAACCCATTTATTCCAAATATTACTCCAAAAATGTCCAAGAAATTGAGTCTGAAGTGATATGCAACCTTATGATTCCATGGAAAAAATAACACAACCACATGTGTAGCATCATTGGTCTTCTTGCACGGTTTGAAATGTGTCGTCTTGGAAAAATCCATCCATCACCACTAGCACTTAATCATGACCTCTTCTACCATACCCAACCACCATGATGAGCCACACTACCTCAAAAACGCCCACCTTGTTGAGGAAAATATATGAATTGATCTTACTCAAAACATTTTCATACCTTACTTGTCTAAAGCAAGATAGACAGGAATATCACCCTATGTTTATAGCGTTCAAAATTTGTATCTTAATTCACAAGTATTGATTACAAGTGCTTAGGCTGGTTTTCACAAATGAAAGCTTGCGGAAAGGTTCATTATTTATGTAATTTTTTTAATATAACAGATGCTAAAATAAATACAGAGACAAAAGTAAAGACACCAAGTCAATAATCAAAACATATGGGACATAAAGCAATTGTTTATTTCATTCCAATTCATCAAAAGAATCGTTCTCTTTACAAAATTCCCTGAGGAATTTTTGGACCAAAGTCAAACTTAGATGTCCCCAATAAATCATACAAAAGGACTTCTGACAGAAAGTAAACAACTAAACTTTAAAATCTAGATCAACATGCCACAGATTCTTGCCCACTCGACTCTGCACAATACCCTTTGTTAGTCATGAATTTTAATTCACAAACAGACAAGTCTACACAGACTATCAAAGATAGATCAACGCCTATGAAAAACAAGTGTTTGGATGATGTAATTCAACCCTGAATCTTGATGTCTACAATAGGACCCTGCTATCATAAAAGAGAATTAGGCTTCCAATGAATTAAAGAATGAATGAAAATTGAATTATCTCAACAAAACTCATAGAGCATACGTTAGTATGCTACTCCTTCTATTGTCCTCTTGTTCCTCGTTTTCCTTTTTCCGTTAAGCCATTAGAATTAGTTGAAGTAGTTGAACTACTTCTTTAGTTAAGTTAACTAAAACTCAACCAACTTTTTAGTTAAGGTGGAAAAGGAATAAAATCATAATAAGGGTTTCTAATAAATAATAACTAGTAGGTGGGACCCCTTGTGACTCCCTTTAGTTCTTTAACAATCATAACACAACTAGTTAATCAAACAAAACATCCCTCCTTGTGACTCCCATCATAACATTCATATTTGACAATTTATTTCAATGATAATTGAAATTATTTCCAAAAATATATTACCATATATCCAAAAATAGTGTGATGTCCAAAATTTCAGAAGTCAATTGTTCTCACAATTCATAAATAAAAACTTAAAATCCATATTTGCCACTCTGGGAGGTAATATTTCCTTTGTTATTGTTGTCAATTTTTTATCTCTCTGAATTTTCCTTAGGTTGTGTGGAGCCTTTAGGCCTAATCTCACTAATCACATGAGAGCAAACATCTCTCAAATGGATATGGGAGGACATGGACTTGGCATAGTCATTTGAGGGTGAGGAAGGGAAAGCAATGGTTTTTCCTTAGTCAGGGGCATGGTGGACCTTGGTATTTAAACTTTTGCTTGCATGGAAAGACTGTATTGATGAGTAGACAGGGGAAGCTTGGGAAATTTGATTAACAGGTGGAGGAGCAGGTAGAGATAAGTTAGGCTAGCCATGATGTTGGGAGACTAGTGGGTGGACAATCTCTTGTCATCCGTCATTTTCAGGGACTTCAGGTTACAACAAGACATGAGGAGGCACTGGGATACCAGGGACCTGTGGGGCTTGGAAGGGAAGTCTTTGAGGCCTAGGTTGGACCACTCCTTTCCCAATCGAATTAAAAAATTCAGCTTGAAATAGCTGGCCTAACTCTTTCGAGTCTACATCAAAGTGTATGAAGAAATTTGGCCTTCTACGGCCTTGTGCCAATTTCCTCTTCCTCTGTTACCCCCTCCATGGCTACCTCTGCTGAAAAATCTCATTCATGTATGCATTATTGATTCGTAAATGGTTTCTTCAACAACCATACATGACAATTCTCTTAAATATTAAATAAAAATTGGCTCAACAACATATCAGACTCATGCAATCCAATCCATACAAATCGTTTAATAATTGTCAATGAGCAGAGGGTGAACAAGGTTTCTGGGATATGTGAGGGGTTGTATTGAGCGAAAAATGTTTAAATGAGGGGGAAAAGATCACGATTATTGCTCACAACATCAAACAATCAACTGTATCGTAAATCAAAAGAATATATTACTGTAAGTCATCCCCGCGATCCTTTAACTTTCATAATACAAAATTTATCTTAACTATAATTAAATTTAAGGAATAGGGAGTGGATAATGAATATGGGAAGGTGAGGGGATTGTAATGTGTGAAAAATGAAATAATGGTAGGGAAAAGAGAGAATAGTGTTCGTAAAATCAATTAAGTAACCCATAAAATAGTTTTGTATTCAATGCAAACGATCCAACACCAATTAAAAAATTAATGTGTGTTAAAACTTGTTCACTGTCCCACATTTAAATCTTCAACCTTTTTTTTTAACACAGTGCATCATCATACTCAGAATCACTATGCCTTTCAATCTTCATGTTAATAGAATTCTTGTTTCTTTTGATTTACTTCTCTTTTTTATTTAAAACAAATTCCATAGGAACACAAAGTCATATTGTCTCATCTTTGTTTAGCATACATCTGTATAGAATATCAACTAATTCCCATAATTCGTAAATCCCCAAATCAAACATAGACACGGGTCTTTCCTGAGTTGAACAGACTCTTTTAAAACATGCTTGATTCCATTCTTTTGACAATAATAACAATTAAATTGAAATGAAACCATACTACAAAACTCGTGTTTCATCTTTGATGGTGAAATAAAACAAAACGATGCACAATGTCTCCATAAACCATACATAGTAAAAAATCAAGTCTCAGTCATCAATTTTCCAATTTGTAATGATCTCAATTGGGATAAATTAAACACACAGCAGCCACCAACTTCAATTGATATCACGATGTAGGAACACACAGACCAACGCATAATGAAAAGAGGCATTCATGTGACTGTACATTACCGTTTACTCCCAATCAACCAATTTAATAAAAAAAAAAATGAGTTGTGTTAATTTAATGAAAAAAAATAAGTTGTGTTATCGATTTAACTATCACAACAAAAGGAGGCAGCGACTGTATATCAATTCTCATTTACAAATTACATCTTTCCAACAACCCGATCAAACAGAGAAGAAACACATATCAAAGCCACTGTCGAAACCACATAACCAATTTATGACAGTCAACAAGATACCTGACAAGAGTGCCACTGGTTAGGGTTATCCAAATCAGGCTCTATAACCATGAACACAAGAAATAATCAAGAGTCCACTTAGTCCCCAAAACACAATGAGACTGTAGGTCGGACAATCGACATTAGGTAGAAAACCTTTGAAACAAGCACAGTCGAACCGGAAGATTTTATAGCTCTTAGCTTGTAAAATAGTGTGATAGTTCAACACTAGGTATGGTAGGAAACGATGCAAAGGAGAAAATATTTCTCACTGGACAGAAAACAATACCAAGAATGCGCAGAGGCATAAACCTCATGTTTTTCTCAATAGCCGGACCAATTTATAACAATGTTGATGGAAATGTAGACCCCAGGTATTACCAACAACCCTAAAGCATACTTCTTGGCATCAGGGCCACCCCATAACCAACTACGTTGATGCCAATACCACAAAATAATCCCACGTCCAGGTGAAAAACCCATGAACATGGCTCTGGAGGATGCATAGTGACCAAAAGGAGTTCGAAACATACACATCAATGCCATAACAATCGAATACAATCTGGTATGGTTACCATTACTTGTGAGGAGGCGGTCGGCAAGGCTAAATAGAGTGAAATTCTCCAACAAAATACCCATAACAACAGTGAGCCATCACAGTTTCCACCACACAGAACTACCAACGAAATCACAACTTCAACCATGAATTCATCCATTTTCAAATGAATAACCACACAGACATTCCAAACAAAACACCCACGCATTTACATAGTTTCCAATCTCAAGAAAACACAAATCAACACATTACCGAGCCAACGTTCATTTCATACACAGAGAGAATTCATGGATGGGTGAAACGAACCATACCTATAACCAATAGATTTAAAAATAGGAGTTGGTCGAGCAGTTCCTTCCATGCCTGAATCTCGAAGCTTAACCACAGCAAAACCAAATGAACAATAACCATGCTAGGGTGATGGCTGAGTGGGAGAAGTATGGAGTGACGTACATTTAGTGCACGTCACTTCCATCTTCTGCCCCATTCAATTTTGTAGTACACGACAACCAGCCAATACCATACCATTAATCCCATGCCATTAATTCCATGCATCAAAACTTGCACATATTGCTTGCCAATTGCACCACCCCAATCCATATTAACCATTGCCAAAACCATACCCTAACATATATCAAATGTGCCCAATATAACTCAATATAAATTGTATATCCACTAACTATGCTAGTTAGGACTAACACTAATTCCTTTTTATTTCATTTGCACATAGTATAGCATAGTATAGTATAGTTCCCTTTCTTGGATTTTTTTTTATAAGTCCCTTTCCATTGCTCCTTTTTCTTGTTGTTACTAATATGTATATTGTGCAGGTGTAATAGGTAATGAATCATGGAAACAATATCAAATGTAACAACAGTAAATATAAGCCATTGATAACATGGAATTTATATCTTAGAATAATGGAATCAACACATAAAATGCATTATCAATCTGCCATTATGTCGCAAGCAAAACCAATGCTTCCTCATCAATCATGTAGAACCATGTACGTAGAATCGAAACAGCAGGATAAGATGTGTGATAAGATTATCTCTGAGCCTCTAGTCTACAAGGGGGTCCCACCTACTAATATTATATATCATTAGCATAGTTTAAATAATAGACTTTAGCAATACTTTGCGGGTGAAATCCTCGTTGCGATTTTAATCGTCAACAAACTGGCGACTCCATAGGGAAATTTGTTTCCAACATATTAAGAACTCAGAATGTATGGTTTCACAAACCAGAAACAATGAATCAAGAAGGTATAACCAGAATGATTATGCAACAAGAGGAAGTGAGCAGATTTAATGGAAAAATGACCAGGAATTTGGGAATAACTCATGAAAAATGTTAAGTATGAGGGGTTTTATCCCTGTATGCATAATCATTCAACCACAATTATCTCTTGACTTCAAGGAGAAAAAAAAATTATGGACTTTCTCTTTTAACTTTCAAATGGATGAGGAAATGGAAAGCATAAGCGAGAGATAACCAATTTCTTTATAAGACAATTGTGAAAGCAGATAACAAATTCAATTATGCTTTCGGGAGGGACATCGTAACAACTGTGTAAGCTTGATTTTTATTGACTATAATACTTTGTAGGAGTGTTACTGTGGAAAAATTGATCCAACATCTTATTCTTGAACAAAATTAAACTAAAATATGAAAAGCAATAAAATTCATGACAGAAATGGGACTGCAAAATAAAAAACGGCAGAAATAAGATGACAGAATTGTAAAAGTAGCAGAAAGCTATTAAAACGCAAGTAGAATTTAAATTGCGGTAAAAGAAGAATTTAAAAGCAGTGGTGAAAAAGAAGCAGAACTAGACTACTAATAAACAGAAAATCCAAACAACGTAAAAAAATTTCAAGTTGGTTCCACGTACTGTTTTAAGTGACAATCGTTAGTGTTATAGAAAAACAATCGCTCTTGTAAGTATTTTAGAATGTAAGAGTTAGTTCCCTGGACAAAAGTGATTGTGAAAGGACCTAGCCATAATTTTTGAAATTTTGAGTGTCTTCCCCTATCAACATGAGTTGAATCCCACATCAGTACCTTTCCATTGACTTTAAATTTAACAGTTTTGACACTCTTGTTGAAATACTTCTTAACAGTCTGATGTCTCCTTTTTATATTATCCAAGGCAAACATCCTTTGATCCTCTAAATCCATGAGTGCATTTATCCTTTGTGAAACGCCAGAAGATTTTAATTCTTAGATCTATAGCATAAACCTTAAGGAATAAATTTCCAACTCATTAGGTAGCATGGATTCTTGATGATAAATAATATGTAAAGGAGTGCAATCAGATCTCACCTTGGCGGTAGTTCGATCTTCCCAAAGGGTGTAAGTGATGAGAGTGTGACATTGATGAGGCTTATCTTTGATGAGCCTTTTGATGATTCTCACTAGATTCTTATTGGTAGACTCGTCTTGCCCATTTCCTTGGGGATAATAAGTTGATGAGGTGAAATGTTTAACCCCCAACTTAGCTAAAAATTGGGTCAGCTTAGAAAAAATTAAAGCGGGACCATTGTCTGTAATAATTTCCAATGGAAGACCAAATATGGAAAAGATGTTATTTTCAAGGAAAGAAATCACCTTATCATCCGTCGAGTGCTTAAGTAGGACAACTTCAGCCCACTTCATAAAATAGTCTGTGGCTGTCAAAATACAAACTTGTCCTGCTGAAGATGGAGGATTAATAGGATCAATAAAATCCAATCCCCACTTTCAAAAAGGAAAGTTCAGGAGGACACGTTGTAGTGGCATGGCTGAAAGGCGTTCTTTCCCATCAAATTTTTGGCACTTGTCACAAGATCTGTAAAAAACATAAGATTCAAGAAATATTGAAGGCCAATAATATCATTTTCTAATAATCTTGAAAGCAGTGGGATTAGTAAAAAAATGACCTCCTACATGAATGACAAAATTTGAAGAACCATGAGTTTCTTGCAACAGTTTATGTGTGTATTCGTCATTTACATAGCTAAAAAACACACCATCAACAGACATTCAAAACAAGAAGTCTCCCATAATGATGTATCTTGTGGATTCAAGACGGAGTCTTCTTCTTTGATTAGTGTCTAAGTTGTCTGGACATCTTTGGTTTTGTAAGTAGTAAACTAAATTATTATACCAAGGATGTTCAGACACAGGAAGAATTGGATTATCAATGTAGAATAATGTTGATAGGGAACTATCATGTTCATCAATTTTTTCACTATTTTTAGCATGTTGAGCTAAGTGAAGGGCTAAGTCATGTCCCTTGATAGTGGTAGAAGTCACGATATTTAAATCATGCTCCTGGATCTTGGCAAGCCAATGTGAAAGATTCCCTGAAAGATAAGTCCGTGAGAGAAAAAACTTGACAGCAGGTGAAGATACTTTTACCAACGTATTCTTACCTAAGATGAAGTGGCGAAACTTTTCAAAATCTTTAACAAGAGCGAAAGCATGTTCTCAATAAAACAATAATTAAATTCATCATCAGACAAACTTTGACTCATGTAAGCCACTGGTTTTTCATTACCTTGGTCACCACTTTGCATTAGGATAGCAGAAACTGCTTCCTCAGTGGCATTAGTATATATCGTGAATTCTTTCTCAAAATCCGGCTTCACCAAAACCGGTGCGGAACTGGTTGATTTCTTGATACCTACAAAAGCATTGTGGACATCATCTATCCAAGAAAAAGAATGATCTTGCTTAAGCAGATTATGAATTGGTTTTACCATCACAACAAACTCTAAAGCAAACCTACAGACAAAGTTAACAACTCCCATAAAAACTTGAACCTCCTTCTTGGAAGTGGGAGCAAGAATATTAAGGATAGCAACAATCCTTTCAGGATCAATGCTTATTCCTAAATAAGAGACAATGTGTCCAAGGAGCTTTCCCTTGGTAATGTCGAAAATGAACTTAGAAGGATTTAGAGAGATGCCAAATTTCCTACATCGCATGAGAACTCTTTTCAGATGACCAAAATGATTTGATCGGTTGTTAGAGTACACAGTTAAGTCGTCAAGGTATATCTAAATGATCTTACCGATCAAATCGTTGAAAGTTATTTGCATAACTCTTTGAAAAGTGGCACCTGCATTATATAAGACAAAAGGCATACGTTCATAAGCAAAGGTACCCCAATGAGTAATAAAGGTGGTTTTATATTTATCTACACTTTTTACCTTGATTTGATTGTAACTGGAAAAACCATCAAGTAAGGACATCATCTGTGACCCTGCAACTTGCTACAAAATCATTTCCATGCTAGGGAGAGGAAAGTGATCTTTTATACTAGCAAGATTTAATGCGCGAAAATCAACACATAATCTGATCTGACCAATTGTTTTCTAAACAGGAACCAAATTGGAAACCCATTTAGAATATTTAACCGGAAAGATGATTCCAGCTTTCAAGAGTTTTTCCAACTCCTTTCGAATAGTTGGTTCCGGTGAAAGGTTGATAGATATTTATTTTTTCCTAACTGGTTTTATGCCTTTCTTGATGGCAATGGTATGATGTATAAGAGAAGGATCAAAACCACAAAGATCCTCATAAGACCAAGCAAAACCATATTTAAATTCACCAAGCAGCTTGGAAAACTTCTTTTTCTTTTCATCATAACATTGGGCACCTATTTTAACATTCTTTGGAGACTCGAGTGTCCCAATGTTCAAGGAGATGGTTTCACCCACCTTCCTTTTCGAATTCTTTTATTTATGTTTCTATTTATTTCCTACATCACTCTATGAAAATGAACTCTCTAGAGGAGTCAAGCCCCTAGGAATCTTGTTATCTTCTATGGATATAATTTCCTTGGGCTTATAAGGTTCATTTTGAATGAAATCACAAATGCTCGCATCACTAGGGAAGACCATCCAAGATTCTATACTGTTATAGATATGTGGACGATATGGAAATTGAAAAGTACAATCAGGTCTGTGTGGCAAAATTTATCGATTAGGAGAGGATGAAAAAATATCTAACCGATCATCCATTGAGCTTGATTCCCTCTTAACATGAGTAATGTTGAAATATAATAGGTTCAAGATAAGTTCCCAAACAGTTTGGGTGTATCGTTTCATCAACTTGTTGCTAGGAGAGTATATCTTATGTACAAGGTTCACAACAAGCTCGGAATCCCCAAAAACTGTAAAGTGACCTATTGGCGACAGAAGTCACTCCTGGATTGCAGCAGGAGCAGAGCCCGATGCCCATCAGTTTTATGTCACGGTAGTTTTTAATGGGTGATCAAATGGGTAGAGACTCGGGAAGATATCACTCAAACTCAAGGACTAGGTCCGGCATGCGAGGAACAAAGGAGGTCTTGATCTAACTTCAGTCAGTGGGTTGATTTGAAAATGAGCACGTTGAAGACTTGGTGAGAGGAGTGGACAAACTACCTCAGGCAACAGGCCTTTCAGTAATTTGTAGAAGAAAAACTCTGAATGTGAGATCCTCTAGTTCAGAGCTTCGAGAAACTGAAAGGGGGGACTTGACTGGATTCTCCAATTCCAAGTCGTTCAGTGCTAAGAAAATCACAGGGACCGATTAGAAACAATGCAACTGTTACAATGATCAAACTCTACATCATCCTATAACAGTTACAACTCGACTGGATTCTCCAATTCTGAGCCATTCTAATACAGTGTAAAAAAAGACGCGAAAGGAAAACTGACATTCATAAGATAAGAAGTCTCAAGAGTCCAGACATAACAAGGAAAACAGTGCTTCATTAAAGTTTACCACCGGGAGCCTTGCTCAACCATCGATAGATACAAAAATGGAGAAAACACCTACATATACTCAAAACAACAAAAACAACAAAATCGAGACGTTGCATTAAAAACATTGCGTCTGTATGGCTTCTGACAATCTTCACCTGCAATCTCTGAATGATCGTGCACCTATGGCAGACGCAATCGACCTCCTGACAGTCCCGTGGGTGAATCGACGTGCTTTTAATTCATCGCCGGACTTTCCCTTTATGGCGGAGATGATGTCTAACCACCACCAACTACCTTAATAAATGCTTCCTTGGGATTGAGAACGGACCGACTAACTTGGCACCTTTAAGACGTGGAGGGTCCCTTGGGTTACCACCTAGATTAGATGAATGGCCTGATGAATAGGCGTGGAGGCCAGCGCGAAGGTTGGGGTGTATAATGGAGGGTGGTGGATGGGCAGGGGAGACATGGAGCACAGGGCTTGAGTGGGAACAGAGCAGAGACGGCCATACATAGCTGGAGGGAGAGGGCTGAAGCGCTCTTATAACGAGGCACAACGCTGTAGGAAGATGACGGGGAAGTCATAAGGCGACGGGACTGAAGGAGGAGGGGAGGTGAGTTGGGAGATGAAGAACACCTAGCATGAGGTGTCAGGCGAAAATGAGAAAAAGGGAAAAGGGTGCCACGAGGATGAATGGACGGGTGACATGGAGAGAGGGGGGACACATGGCAGCTGGTTGGAGAACGATGTATTGAGGGAGGGTCGTGCTATGAGGTGAAGTGGAAGATAGGCTGCAGGGGCAAGGCAGCTCGAGGGATGACATGATGGGGGAAGGCCCCACATTGATTAAAAGCGAAGTGGCTGAGAAGGGTGGGATCACCTGAGCGTCA
>JASDQU010104270.1:188177-198743 GCA_032191745.1 Picea mariana
CTACAAAATCCGTGCTTCATCTTTGATGGTGCAATAAAACAAAACGATCCATGATGTCTCCATAAACCATACACAGTAAACAACCAAGTCTCAGTCGTCAATTTTCCAATTTCTAATGATCCCGATTGGAACAAATTAAACACACAGCAACCACCAAATTCTATTGATACCACATTGTAGGAACACACACACCAACGCATAATGAAAAGACACATCCATGTGACTGTACATTACCGTTTACTCCCAATCAACCAATTTAATAAAAAAAAAATGAGTTGTGTTATCGATTTAACTGTCACAACAAAAGGAGGCAACGACTGTATACCAATTCTCATTTACAAATTACAACTTTCCAACAACCCGATCAAACAAAGATGAGACAAATATCTAAGCCTCTATCGAAACCACTTAACCAATTTATGATAGTCAACAAGATACCCGACAAGAGTGTGACTGGTTAGAGTTATCCAAATCGGGCTATGTAACCATCAACACCAGAAATAATCAAGAGTTTGCTCGGTCACCAAAAAACAGTGAGACTGTAGGTCAGATAATCAACATTAGGAAGAAAACCTTCGAAACAAGCACGATGAAACCACAAGCTTTTATAACTCTTAGCTTGTAAAATAGTGTTATAGTTCAACACTAGGTAGGGTAGGAAATGATGTAGAGGAGCAAAGATTTATCATTGGACAGTAACCAATACCAAGAACGTGCAGAGGCATAACCCTAGCGTTTTTCCCAATAGTCGAACCAATTTATAACAATGTTGATGGAAATGCATACCCTTGTTATTACCAACAACCCTAAATCATACTTCTTCGCATAAGGGCCACCCCATAACCAATTGTGTTAATGCAAATACCACAAAATAAGCTCACATCTAGGTGAAAAACCCACGAACATGGCTATGGAGTATACACAGTGACCAAAAGGTGTTAGAAACATACACAACAATGCCATAACAATGGAATACAATCGGGTATGGTTACCATTACTTGTGAGGAGGTGGCCAACAAGGATAAACAGAGCAAAACCCTCCAACAAAATACCTATAACAACAGTGATCCATCACAGTTTCCACCACACAGAATAGCCAACGAAATCACAACTTCAACCATCAATTTTTCCATTTGCAAATGAATAACCACACAGTCATTCCAAAGAAAACACCCATTCGTTTACACAGTTGCCAATATCAAGAAAACACAAACCAACACATTACCGAGCCAACATTCATTTCATACAGAGAGTGAATTCACTGATGGATGAAAAGAACCATACTTGTAACCAAGGGCTTTAAAAATGTGAGTTGTTCGAGCAATTCCTTCCACGCATGAATCTCGGAGCTTAACCACAACAAAACCAAATGAACAATAACCATGCTTAGGTGAAGGTCTAGTGGGAGAAGTATGGAGTGACGTGCATTTAATGCACATCGCTTCCATCTTCCATCCCATTCAATTTCCTAATACACAACAGCTAGCCAAAACCATACCATTAATCACATTCCATTAATTCCATGCATTGAAACTTGCACATATTTCTTTCCAATTGCGCCACCCCAATCCATATTAACCATTGCCAAAACCATACCATAACATATATCAAATGCGCCCAATATAACTCAATATAAATTGTATAGCCACTAACTATGCTAGTTAGGACTAACACTAATTCCTTTTTATTTCATTTGCACATATTATAGCATAGTATAGTATAGTTCCCTTTCTTGGATTTTTTTTTTATAAGTCCCTTTCCATTGCTCTTTTTTCTTGTTGTTACTAACATGTGCCTTGTGCAGGTGTAGCAGGTAATGAATCATGGAAACAATATCAAATTTAACAACAGTAAATATAAGCCATTCATAACATGGAATTTAGAGCTTAGAATAACGGAATCAACACATATATCACATTATTCATCTGTCATTATGTCGCAAACAAAACCAATACTTACTCATCAATCGTGTAGAACCCTGTAAGAAGCATTGAAACAACAACATAAGTTGTGTGATAAGACTATCTCTAAGCCTCCAGTCTACAAGGGGGTCCCACCTACTAGTATTATATATCATTATCATAGTTTAAATCATAGGCTTTAGCAATACTTTGCGGGTGAAATCCTCGTTGCTATTTTAATTGTTAACACACCTCAAGGACAGTTTGAACACCACTTTGTCACATACTTGATCCAGCAAATATCAAAATGATTTTCCCATATATTGATCTGAAACATACCCATTATCCAGGTACTTCAAAATTCACCCTTTTGGACTGATTACAAATTTTGTTCCATTCTTTAATTAATCAAGAACTTCAATCCAAAGCATGAAATCAACCAAAACATGCTAAACCGTAAAATAATGTTTAACAACATGCCATTCACAACATTAATAGAAAAAAGACACATTATAAACACATCATATCTCAGAGATAATAATGATAGACAACGGAATATAAATGTATAGAAAACACAGAGATGACTTATCATTAATTAAACCATTCACCAAATAGTTGGAGACGAAGGACGTTCCTACCAACAATAGACATTGTTGTTCCAAATCTCAATAACAGGTCACCCTTGATCTAGGTCTATGAATCCACAAGGACAAGTCTTAGGCCAACACTATACACAATAATTATCTAACAGGATCTCAGGTTTTCCCAACCTCACAACAATCCTAATTTCCATCTTTTTTCCCCTTCAACCTGCACAACCCAAAGAAATGAACCCTTTTTCTTCCATGCAGTCCCTCGGGTTGTTTCAATTTATTTTCAAGGCTCTAGTGCTACTAGTCATGGGTATAAATCTTGGAGACTCCAATGATTCTCAGTTGTGTACAGTTCTCTCAATCCTTCCATCAATCTCATGCACACAGGAATCCATTCCCTCCTGGAATGATCAATAATTCCTTAGAACCACCCAAAAATATAATAAAATGACTTAGCCCCTTTATCCCCCTCTCTCATGGAATCATAGCCCCCTATCTCTTGTCCTTTTCCACCTTGCAGCCAACGATGTATTTTATTAATATATTCGAAGTATTACATTTCCTAGGAACTTCGCCCCCTTTTCAACTTTATCGGTTCACCAGCCTAACCCACACTTACATAATACACTCTAGTTCATAGGGATTAAAACACGGGGTGTTACACCTCTCTGTGACTTAGGAAATTCAAAAATAAAATCCATTATTATGTCTTTCCATGTGTTTTTAGGGATAGGTAAAGGAGTATCTAACTCAATGTTCTCTCTTCTCCCTTAGCCAATTAACAAATTCAACAACACTCAACAAATATATATTAATATTTCCATTGATACTCGGCCAAAAATACGTTTCATACACTAATGCCTTGGTTTTATCCATGCCAAAAGGCCCCCTAAGCCACCACTATGCATCTCTCAAATGAGGTTTAGTTTCAAAGAACTTCGTTGAATACACAATTTCTAATGCTTGAACAAGAATCCCTCTTGGATGTGGAAATCTAAATATGGTGTTGTATTGGTACTCCATGGTTCTTTGCATGCCTTCCATTCCTTTAGAAAATCTTTGAATTCTGCATAGAACGCCTTCATGTTGTCCAAAATAACAACTTAAACATCCATGGTATTTAACACTATCACCCTATGGATTAATGCATCAACAACCTTATTAGATTTCCTAGACCTATGTTTTAAACAAATGAGTAACTCTGTAAAAAATCCATGCATTTCAAATGCTTCTTATTCAACTTACCTTCAATTGACTATTTATGTACTATGATGCCTTATGGTTTGTAAAAAACACATATTCCTTCAGTAGAAAATAATGTCTCCATTTCTTCAAGGCTTGAACAATGGCATATAATTTCTAGTCATAAAAATAGTACTTTCTTTTAGCATCATTCAACTTCACTAAAGAATGATATTGTTTTACCATATGGACTCAAGACTACTCCAATCGATGAACCACTTACATCGCAATCTACTTGAAATACCTTCCTAAAATTAGGAGGTGATAACATTGGCTGCTCAGTTACCTTCGTTTTCAAGCTTTCAAAGGAATTTTTTTTTGTCGTTGTCCACCATAATCTCCCTTTTTCATACTCTCAATGTTTGGTACAAAAATTCCACTAATGTTTCTGTTATAATTTTGGTAAAAACTCGTCAAACCATGAAAACTCCTTACATCAAACGTACATGTAGGCATTAGTCAACATGCAATGGCTTTCACTTTTTCAATATCCATTTTGAAACTCTCCTTGGAAATTGTAAAATCTAAGTAAACCAACTCATCTTGCAAAAAAGAACATTTTTTCTAGTTAATTTGCAACTTCTTTTCTTTCATCCTTTCCAACACTTGCTTCGCATGCCCTAAGTGTTATTCCTTGGAATTTCTAAAACTTAATATGTTATCAAGATACATGATGACAAACTTTCCCAGAAATGGTTTCAAGACCTCTTTTATCGATCTCATAAAATTACTAGGTGTATTGGTTAATTCAAATGGCATAACCAACCATTCAAACAATCCATCCTTCATATTTAACATTGTCTTCCACTTATCTCCTTCCCTTATCTAAATTATATGGTATCCACTTTTCAAATCCATCTTTGAAAAGTAGTTTCCCCTCTTAAGCAATCCATGAGTTCTTCCATTCTTGGTAAGGGAAATTGATACTCGAAACGTGATCCATCCTCCTCCTCCTCCGTCATTCCTTTTATAGAGTTTTGTTAGTGACATGTTTCCAAAACCCTCATTAAATTATTTTTATTAAAAATTAGTTGGGATAAACCTCCCCCGTACACATGACACTCGATACCTTAGTTGCACCAAAAATTCATTTAATTATTTAATTTAAATGGCCAATTTCCCTCAACCGCCTAAAAGCGTTCCTAAAAATGCTTCTCGATGTCCCTTTATTCCCTTGCATTCCTTTTAATGATTGACAATGTTCTTAAAGCCTAGTTGAGCTTGAAATTAGAAAGTTCTCTAGACTAGATTCCCTACTATGTTCCACATTCCCCTTTTTCTTTGAGTTTCCCCCTTAGGTCTAAGTTCTGAATTAGCAAGTTTGTACTTAGCCAACAATTAGTCTTTTAAACATTTTAATCCTTCATTAAAATTTTAATTTAATTATTTATGTTTGAATTTTCTCCATCCCCCCTTGGTCCATTTTTTTTTGTTTTGTTCACAAGTCTTTCTTAGACCTAGGCTTCAAATTTACTAGACTCAGCATTTTTTTTTTTAAGGGAAATTTTGATTATTAATTTTTACTCATGCAATCATTCATTTTAAGGCTGACCAAGTCCTAATGAGACACAGTTTTCTAGGTACTAGGTTTATTAACTTACCAAAGTTAAAAAAAATAGCAACGTGCCCTTCAAGACACACTACATGCTCCAAGGGTTCCACTCGCCTTTTGACTGATTTTGGTAGACGTCAAACCCCTGAAGTCAATACACTGTCAGGTGACCATGTGGGAGATTAAGGACCTCTAAGGAATAAGGACCCTGCCTTATTGCGCACCCCTTAGAATCATCATGAACGAATGTCACAGTTTGCCCTCACGACATCATGGATCTCTCGAACTAGGTAATCGTTAACCTACAGTTCGAGCCACGACGGAAGTGCTAGTAGGCTATGGAAGGGTTATTGCCACACCTCTCCCTCAATGTCTTTGGTTGTCGTGTGTGACCCCTTTACTCCAAATGTGAGTCTGGTTGGAAAGTTATCGTCATCCTGCATCTATCAAAGAAACATGTCAGTGATCAAAATCAACATCATAATCTACTAGTCATATGTCACATATGCAATATCAAAAACACTCAAACCATAACAATCCACCCCTGATTCAATATGGAGTCCAAGGAGGTCCATCGATGCCATTAGCATCGTCAATCAGTCCAGAGTCCTGCACACTCAGGAAAAAACAATCAATAGCACATGTCGATATAAATATAAAAAAATAACATATCAACGTATCCAGAACATCATCATAATCCATAATTGAAATAGTTTATCATATAATGAACCATATCACTTGCATGCAAGTGTCCTCAAGAATAAGTCCAATCAAGTCTGCACAAGAGCGGGATGTTACACTTGTCTTTGTAGCTAGTTTACCTCCTTTACAAATTCTTTTTTACCATTTCATGATTTATTTTCTAGAGACATTCTTTTCCATTTTTGCTACAAAATTACAAGTACTTTTATACTAAAAATTGAAAGTTGTCTCAATGCAATTGCGTGATATAGTATGATCACATAGATTCATTTAATAAATGTGCATTTAATTAAAGAAAAGACATATGAAACATGACACATAACTTAACCAAAGTTTGGCACAATGTATTTCATTATAGTTAATTATGAAAATTGTTGAATATATATAAATATTTGTCTTGAAAGACCACTATTTTCATAGTTTTGTTGTCTTTGTAGCTAGTTTACCTCCTTTGCAAAAAATATTTACCATTTCATGATTTATTTTCTAGAAACATTCTTTTCCATTTTTACTGCAAAGTTAGAAGTACTTTTATACTAAAAATTGAAAGTTGTCTCAATCCAAGCCACATAAGGTAGTTGGTAAGGTGCATTGGTTAATGAAGTATAGACAAATCCTCATGGTCTTGTCACCCTTAAAAGATGTTTGTAAAATGAGTTCAATATAGTTACACATGATATATGATATTTCCAAAGTAATCTTGACCCTTTAGATCTCAAATATTTAAAAATTATATAACATAATTTTTATTTTATACTCTTTAATTTATATCAAAATAAATCAGCTTTCACTAGCATAAACAATATAAGAGAAATCAAAGATCAAACAATAAAGTGATATTTTGAGCTCTCTCTCTCTCTCATAGTTGCAGTAGTTACACAGCCAAATACATAGGTTCCAAAGGCATTTTAGGCTAATAACAAAAACTGAGAGACGATATTAACATTTAACTCTGAAATTCAACTCTAATCCATCGTTGAGATATATCTTTTTATACCTGGTCAAAAACAAATATCTCAAATTTAAAACTTAAACATTTTAAATAAAATATATCTACAAATTTCAAATAAAATGTACTCATACCATTTTAGATAAATAAAAGAAATTGTGATTAAAGCAAAATTGACATACCAAAAGTGTTGAAGTTTCATCTTCAAACATCCACGTTTTTTTTCCACCAAAAATATAAACATCACTGTAACAATAAAAAGAAAAACCAATAAAACATATTATCATATACTTTATTAGCAAATATTTTAAAGATATTTAACTTTATTAAATAAGCAATATGAAAGAATAACATACCCAAGTGTATCATCAAGATTAACATAACCATGTGAGCAACAATAACATATCCAACCAGAATTCCACAGATCTAAGATTATTGTTCTCTTTTTATTATACTTTTTTGGCATTTTTTTAAACCAAACTTCCAAAATAGTTATTCTCCATATTAAGTCATTCTTTGCATAAACCTTTAATTTTTTTTTATAACCAAATGCTCTTTAAAAATTGCCTACATGATCTAAACAAATTAAGATCATATCTAGCATGTTTTTAAAGAGAACAATTGTGTGTTTGGTAACCAATTTTAGTGTTCATAGTTAGATAATACACTAAAAATGAATTCACTTGTGTATGCAGAAATTTCACAAATCTCCATATAAATCATTCTTCCATGAAAATACTTATATCCTCTTCTACGGTGGAATAGATGTTCTCATATAATCAAATTCCCTTTCAAATTAAAGGACTCACAAATCGAGCCATATTAAACCATTTTTTCAAGAAAATACGTATATATCTATGAAATTTCACAAATATCCATATTAAAAACTATTATTCCAAGAAAATAATTATCTCCTCTTTCTGCAGTGGAATAGATGTTCTCATATAATCTTTCATGTACATGCAGAAAACACAAATCTTCACATATATTAAGTCATTCTTCAAAAACCATAAATATTTCATCTTTTTACATGGGATGTATTCATATTACATATAATCAAATTCTCTTTGAAATATGCCTTCATCGTGACCTAAACATAAGTGATATAATGCACGCATATAGCTTATTTGTAAATCTACAAATGTTTGTTTGTGGTTAGTAAGCAATTAGTTAAGAGTTTGAAAATACGCCAAGAAGGAATTCATTTCATTATATGCAAAAAACACAAATCTCCATATTACGCCACTCTTGGAAAGGAAGACAAGGAACGCAATCGAAGAAAATTTAGAATCTTCCCCTTTTCTAATGTGGGATAGAGTTTGTTCTCAAATAATCAAATGCTCAAGTTCAAAATTTCCTCCATCATGATTTAAAGTTTAAACATAAATAAGATCATGAATAAGATCATGTAATAATATTTTAGAAACTTCCATCTTTCTGATGTGGGATCTATATTATGTTCTCATATAATCAAATGCTAGATTTCAAAATTAGGTATGTATCATGATCTAAACATAAATAAGATTGAAGGTACCATTTTTAACAATGATAAACCTATATAGGAGTTCTATATATTTCTAAATGATTGATTGAAGCGTTGCAAATTTATATAGACACTAGTTGAGTAACCATTCTATGAATAGGAAAGGCTTAATTAAAAAGTTGATCAAACAAAAATTTGAAAAAAGTAAAAAAAAAACATATTCAACAGAAATAAGCTTGAACACTTATGTATAAAAGACCCAACATAAAAACAAATTAAAACTTGCTAATGTGAAATGTACATACATTTAAGCATCATCATGAATAGACACATCCTTCTCAGGTATGGATGCATCATCCTCAATCCCATTCTCTTGTACTCTCTTCTCCACGTTATCTTCAAGCACGGCCTCATGCGCTCTCTTCTCCACATTATCTTCAAGCACAGTCTCATGCGCTCTCTTCTCCCCATTTCCCTATAACACATTTCAAATTTGTACATTTGAAAATTAAAATTAAATTATTTTAAGACATTAAATTGTAGTTTTAAATTTTGAAACATATAATACATGTGATGTGCCAACCTGAATATCAACAACAACACAAGAGGATGGAATTCCATGGTCAATTGAGTCACGGTCTTACCCACCATACCCTAAGATTCAATAAATTACATATTGTTTAAGACATTTTTCTTTTAAATTAATAATTTAAATGACATTGCAATTTTCATATATAACTAATTTTTTTTTCAACATGCAATGATACCTATGAACTCCCACCCTCTTCAAACTCTCCCAATGATAATTGGGACAAGCCTTCCCAAGTAGTAGGAGACGGAATTGGAATATGTGAAGAACACAACTAAAATTTTTAGAGTTCAATGTGTTCGCATTAATACAAGAACATAAATTTCATGTATATTGATTATTCAACAAGTTGTGAAGATTGGACAACTAAAGTGCTCATATGTGGATAGTTTTAAGCACATACCTGATTCAACCCATCCAAATTTAAACTCGATGAATCAAGTCCCCTATTTACTTGAGATTCATTTAACATATGGCCAAAGTGTAATTAATGACGATAACAACTCAATTATTTTTAAAGATACAATGATATGTAACTAGATCTACAACTACAAGAAAACTATCCTCAAATGCATGAAAAAACTACTAACTATAACATTGTTGGACAACTAAGAGGGGGGGGGGTGAATCAGTTGTTACTGTGCTTAAACAATTATGCCCATTTATAAACTCATTACAGATCACTCAATGATAATCACAATAATGCAGGGAAGTAAGCAATAGAAAATTTAGCATCAATCACACACATGAAATATATAGAGACAGATATTCCCTGAGGAAACCCATAAAGGGAGAAACCATCTTCTTCTTGATATGATAATTAGTTTTTATTTTTTGTACATTATCATTCTTATGAGCACCAACTCTTTTTGAGCTACCACCTCTGTTTTACAAACATCAACTTGTTGAGAGCACCAACTCTCTGATTTCTCTAGCACCCACTAGAAGGAAGCACCAACTCCCTGAGTATTCTAGCACCAACTTCTAGTCACACGGGCACCAACCTGTATAACAGAGAACAATATTTCTCCCTTGCACCGCTCTACCACCCTGATTTTTCTGGCCACAACCAGATGGAAGCTACAACTCCCTGTGTTCAAGCACCCACTTGAAACTCTGAGGACAACAGTCCTCCCCAGCACCTCCCTACCACCCTGAAATATTCATCTTTGTTACTGAAATCTATATATTGATACATTATTTAACAATGGCTTACCAGTCTTATCATTGTTCTGCTATATTGTTGTGCTCTGTCTGCATCAGTGTCTTCCTGCTCGCATATTCTTGCACTTTATGTTCTTCTACTTTGTCTATGCATGTGCACCTAGACTTTCTCTTCCTCTCTCATATATGTATCTCTATTCTATATCTTTCTTCTGCATCTTATGCTCTGTGCACCATTTTCATTCTATGCACTACGCCTCTTTTGTGCACTTCATCTCCTGTGCACAACCTGCTTCTACCCAGATGAATAACTATTAAAAGAAGCAACCATCTCTTCTTTGTTATGCGCATATTTATCATGCCAAGTCTTCTGCCAGATCATACACTCAAC